>JAINUF010000026.1:1844923-1849923 GCA_029718625.1 Synaphobranchus kaupii
TTAGGGGTTAGGGTTCATCTTGAGGGTTCATCTCGAGGGTTCAGGGTTAAGGGTTCAGGGTTCAAAGTTCATCTCGAGGGTTCAGGGTTCAGGGTTCAGGGTTCATCTCGAGGGTTCAGGGTTCAGGGTTCATCTCGAGGGTTCGGGGTTCAGAGTTCATCTCGAGGGTTAAGGGTTCATCTCGAGGGTTAAGGGTTAAGGGTCCATCTCGACGGCTAAGGGTTAAGGGTTCATCTCGAGGGTTCAGGGTTAAGGGTTCATCTCGAGGGTTCAGGGTTCAGGGTTCATCTCGAGGGTTAAGGGTTAAGGGTTCATCTCGAGGGTTAAGGGTTCAGGGTTCATCTCAAGGGTTAAGGGTTAAGGGTTAAGGGTTCATCTCGAGGGTTAAGGGTTCATCTCGAGGGCTAAGGGTTAAGGGTTCATCAAGAGGGTTAAGGGTTAATCTCGAGGGTTAAGGGTAAAGGGTTCAGGGTTCATCTCGAGGGTTAAGGGTTAAGGGTTAAGGGTTCATCTCGAGGGTTAAGGGTTCATCTCGAGGGTTAAGGGTTCAGGGTTCATCTCGAGGGCTAAGGGTTAAAGGTTAATCTCGAGGGTTAAGGGTAAAGGGTTAATCTCGAGGGTTAAGGGTAAAGGGTTCAGGGTTCATCAAGAGGGTTAAGGGTTAAGGGTTCATCTCGAGGGTTAAGGGTTCAGGGTTCATCTCGAGAGTTCAGGGTTAGGGTTATGGTTCAGGGTTAGGGGTTAGGGGTTAGGGTTCAGGGTTAGGGGTTAGGGTTAGGGTTAGGGGTTAGGGGTTAGGGTTCATCTCGAGGGTGCATCTCGAGGGTGAAGGGTTAAGGGTTCATCTCGAGGGTTCAGGGTTAAGGGTTCAGGGTTCAAAGTTCATCTGGAGGGTTCAGGGTTAAGGGTTCAGGGTTCATCTCGAGGGTTAAGGTTTAAGGGTAAAGGGTTAATCTCGAGGGTTAAGGGTTCATCTCGAGGGTTAAGGGTTCAGGGTTCATCTCGAGGGTTAAGGGTTAAGGGTTCATCTCGAGGGCTAAGGGTTAAAGGTTCATCTCGAGGGTTAAGGGTAAAGGGTTCATCTCGAGGGTTAATGGTAAAGGGTTCAGGGTTCATCTCGAGGGTTAAGGGTTAAGGGTTAAGGGTTCATCTCGAGAGTTCAGGGTTCGGGGTTCATCTCGAGGGTTCAGGGTGCAGGGTTCATCTCGAGGGTTAAGGGTTAAGGGTAAAGGGTTCATCTCGAGGGTTAAGGGTTCATCTCGAGGGTTAAGGGTTAAGGGTCCATCTCGACGGCTAAGGGTTAAGGGTTCATCTCGAGGGTTCAGGGTTCAGGGTTCATCTCGAGGGTTAAGGGTTAAGGGTTCATCTCGAGGGTTCAGGGTTCAGGGTTCATCTCGAGGGTTAAGGGTTAAGGGTTCATCTCGAGGGCTAAGGGTTAAGGGTTCATCTCGAGGGTTAAGGGTAAAGGGTTCATCTCGAGGGTTAATGGTAAAGGGTTCAGGGTTCATCTCGAGGGTTAAGGGTTAAGGGTTAAGGGTTCATCCCGAGAGTTCAGGGTTCGGGGTTCATCTCGAGGGTTCAGGGTGCAGGGTTCATCTCGAGGGTTAAGGGTTAAGGGTAAAGGATTCATCTCGAGGGTTAAGGGTTCATCTCGACGGTTAAGGGTTAAGGGTCCATCTCGACGGCTAAGGGTTAAGGGTTCATCTCGAGGGTTCAGGGTTAAGGGTTCATCTCGAGGGTTCAGGGTTCAGGGTTCATCTCGAGGGTTAACGGTTAAGGGTTCATCTCGAGGGCTAAGGGTTCAGGGTTCATCTCGAGGGTTAAGGGTTAAGTGTTAAGGGTTCATCGCGAGGGTTCAGGGTTAAGGGTTCAGGGTTCAGGGTTCATCTCGAGGGTTAAGGGTTAAGGGTTCATCTCGAGGGTTCAGGGTTCAGGGTTCATCTCGAGGGTTCAGGGTTCAGGCTTCATCTCGAGGGTTCAGGGTTAGGGTTAGTGTTCAGGGTTAGGGGTTAGGGGTTCGGGTTCGGGTTCAGGGTTAGGGGTTAGGGTTAGGGTTAGGGGTTAGGGGTTAGGGTTCATCTTGAGGGTTCATCTCGAGGGTTAAGGGTTAAGGGTAAAGGGTTCATCTCGAGGGTTAAGGGTTCATCTCGAGGGTTAAGGGTTAAGGGTCCATCTCGACGGCTAGGGGTTAAGGGTTCATCTCGAGGGTTCAGGGTTCGGGGTTCATCTCGAGGGTTCAGGGTCCAGGGTTCATCTCGAGGGTTAAGGGTTAAGGGTAAAGGGTTAATCTCGAGGGTTAAGGGTTCATCTCGAGGGTTAAGGGTTCAGGGTTCATCTCGAGGGTTAAGGGTTAAGGGTTCATCTCGAGGGCTAAGGGTTAAAGGTTCATCTCGAGGGTTAAGGGTAAAGGGTTCATCTCGAGGGTTAATGGTAAAGGGTTCAGGGTTCATCTCGAGGGTTAAGGGTTAAGGGTTAAGGGTTCATCTCGAGAGTTCAGGGTTCGGGGTTCATCTCGAGGGTTCAGGGTGCAGGGTTCATCTCGAGGGTTAAGGGTTAAGGGTAAAGGGTTCATCTCGAGGGTTAATGGTAAAGGGTTCAGGGTTCATCTCGAGGGTTAAGGGTTAAGGGTTAAGGGTTCATCTCGAGAGTTCAGGGTTCGGGGTTCATCTCGAGGGTTCAGGGTGCAGGGTTCATCTCGAGGGTTAAGGGTTAAGGGTAAAGGGTTCATCTCGAGGGTTAATGGTAAAGGGTTCAGGGTTCATCTCGAGGGTTAAGGGTTAAGGGTTAAGGGTTCATCTCGAGAGTTCAGGGTTCGGGGTTCATCTCGAGGGTTCAGGGTGCAGGGTTCATCTCGAGGGTTAAGGGTTAAGGGTAAAGGGTTCATCTCGAGGGTTAATGGTAAAGGGTTCAGGGTTCATCTCGAGGGTTAAGGGTTAAGGGTTAAGGGTTCATCTCGAGAGTTCAGGGTTCGGGGTTCATCTCGAGGGTTCAGGGTGCAGGGTTCATCTCGAGGGTTAAGGGTTAAGGGTAAAGGGTTCATCTCGAGGGTTAAGGGTTCATCTCGAGGGTTAAGGGTTAAGGGTCCATCTCGACGGCTAAGGGTTAAGGGTTCATCTCGAGGGTTCAGGGTTCAGGGTTCATCTCGAGGGTTAAGGGTTAAGGGTTCATCTCGAGGGTTCAGGGTTCAGGGTTCATCTCGAGGGTTAAGGGTTAAGGGTTCATCTCGAGGGCTAAGGGTTAAGGGTTCATCTCGAGGGTTAAGGGTAAAGGGTTCATCTCGAGGGTTAATGGTAAAGGGTTCAGGGTTCATCTCGAGGGTTAAGGGTTAAGGGTTAAGGGTTCATCTCGAGAGTTCAGGGTTCGGGGTTCATCTCGAGGGTTCAGGGTGCAGGGTTCATCTCGAGGGTTAAGGGTTAAGGGTAAAGGGTTCATCTCGAGGGTTAATGGTAAAGGGTTCAGGGTTCATCTCGAGGGTTAAGGGTTAAGGGTTAAGGGTTCATCTCGAGAGTTCAGGGTTCGGGGTTCATCTCGAGGGTTCAGGGTGCAGGGTTCATCTCGAGGGTTAAGGGTTAAGGGTAAAGGGTTCATCTCGAGGGTTAAGGGTTCATCTCGAGGGTTAAGGGTTAAGGGTCCATCTCGACGGCTAAGGGTTAAGGGTTCATCTCGAGGGTTCAGGGTTCAGGGTTCATCTCGAGGGTTAAGGGTTAAGGGTTCATCTCGAGGGTTCAGGGTTCAGGGTTCATCTCGAGGGTTAAGGGTTAAGGGTTCATCTCGAGGGCTAAGGGTTAAGGGTTCATCTCGAGGGTTAAGGGTAAAGGGTTCATCTCGAGGGTTAATGGTAAAGGGTTCAGGGTTCATCTCGAGGGTTAAGGGTTAAGGGTTAAGGGTTCATCTCGAGAGTTCAGGGTTCGGGGTTCATCTCGAGGGTTCAGGGTGCAGGGTTCATCTCGAGGGTTAAGGGTTAAGGGTAAAGGATTCATCTCGAGGGTTAAGGGTTCATCTCGACGGTTAAGGGTTAAGGGTCCATCTCGACGGCTAAGGGTTAAGGGTTCATCTCGAGGGTTCAGGGTTAAGGGTTCATCTCGAGGGTTCAGGGTTCAGGGTTCATCTCGAGGGTTAACGGTTAAGGGTTCATCTCGAGGGCTAAGGGTTCAGGGTTCATCTCGAGGGTTAAGGGTTAAGTGTTAAGGGTTCATCGCGAGGGTTCAGGGTTAAGGGTTCAGGGTTCAGGGTTCATCTCGAGGGTTAAGGGTTAAGGGTTCATCTCGAGGGTTCAGGGTTCAGGGTTCATCTCGAGGGTTCAGGGTTCAGGCTTCATCTCGAGGGTTCAGGGTTAGGGTTAGTGTTCAGGGTTAGGGGTTAGGGGTTCGGGTTCGGGTTCAGGGTTAGGGGTTAGGGTTAGGGTTAGGGGTTAGGGGTTAGGGTTCATCTTGAGGGTTCATCTCGAGGGTTAAGGGTTAAGGGTAAAGGGTTCATCTCGAGGGTTAAGGGTTCATCTCGAGGGTTAAGGGTTAAGGGTCCATCTCGACGGCTAGGGGTTAAGGGTTCATCTCGAGGGTTCAGGGTTCGGGGTTCATCTCGAGGGTTCAGGGTCCAGGGTTCATCTCGAGGGTTAAGGGTTAAGGGTAAAGGGTTAATCTCGAGGGTTAAGGGTTCATCTCGAGGGTTAAGGGTTCAGGGTTCATCTCGAGGGTTAAGGGTTAAGGGTTCATCTCGAGGGCTAAGGGTTAAAGGTTCATCTCGAGGGTTAAGGGTAAAGGGTTCATCTCGAGGGTTAATGGTAAAGGGTTCAGGGTTCATCTCGAGGGTTAAGGGTTAAGGGTTAAGGGTTCATCTCGAGAGTTCAGGGTTCGGGGTTCATCTCGAGGGTTCAGGGTGCAGGGTTCATCTCGAGGGTTAAGGGTTAAGGGTAAAGGGTTCATCTCGAGGGTTAATGGTAAAGGGTTCAGGGTTCATCTCGAGGGTTAAGGGTTAAGGGTTAAGGGTTCATCTCGAGAGTT
>JAINUF010000026.1:1854923-1877423 GCA_029718625.1 Synaphobranchus kaupii
GAGGGTTCAGGGTGCAGGGTTCATCTCGAGGGTTAAGGGTTAAGGGTAAAGGATTCATCTCGAGGGTTAAGGGTTCATCTCGACGGTTAAGGGTTAAGGGTCCATCTCGACGGCTAAGGGTTAAGGGTTCATCGCGAGGGTTCAGGGTTAAGGGTTCAGGGTTCAGGGTTCATCTCGAGGGTTAAGGGTTAAGGGTTCATCTCGAGGGTTCAGGGTTCGGGGTTAATCTCGAGGGTTCAGGGTCCAGGGTTCATCTCGAGGGTTAAGGTTTCATCTCGAGGGTTAAGGGTTCAGGGTTCATCTCGAGGGTTAAGGGTTAAGGGTTCATCTCGAGGGTTAAGGGTTAAGGGTTCATCTCGAGGGTTCAGGGTTCAGGGTTCATCTCGAGGGTTAAGGGTTAAGGGTTAAGGGTTCATCTCGAGAGTTCAGGGTTCGGGGTTCATCTCGAGGGTTCAGGGTGCAGGGTTCATCTCGAGGGTTAAGGGTTAAGGGTAAAGGGTTCATCTCGAGGGTTCCGGGTTCAGGGTTCATCTCGAGGGTTAAGGGTTAAGGGTTCATCTCGAGGGTTAATGGTAAAAGGTTCATCTCGAGGGTTAATGGTAAAGGGTTCAGGGTTCATCTCGAGGGTTAAGGGTTAAGGGTTAAGGGTTCATCTCGAGGGTTCAGGGTTCGGGGTTAATCTCGAGGGTTCAGGGTCCAGGGTTCATCTCGAGGGTTAAGGTTTCATCTCGAGGGTTAAGGGTTCAGGGTTCATCTCGAGGGTTAAGGGTTAATCTCGAGGGTTAAGGGTTAAGGGTTCATCTCGAGGGTTCAGGGTTCAGGGTTCATCTCGAGGGTTAAGGGTTAAGGGTTAAGGGTTCATCTCGAGAGTTCAGGGTTCGGGGTTCATCTCGAGGGTTCAGGGTGCAGGGTTCATCTCGAGGGTTAAGGGTTAAGGGTAAAGGGTTCATCTCGAGGGTTCCGGGTTCAGGGTTCATCTCGAGGGTTAAGGGTTAAGGGTTCATCTCGAGGGTTAATGGTAAAAGGTTCATCTCGAGGGTTAATGGTAAAGGGTTCAGGGTTCATCTCGAGGGTTAAGGGTTAAGGGTTAAGGGTTCATCTCGAGGGTTCAGGGTTCGGGGTTAATCTCGAGGGTTCAGGGTCCAGGGTTCATCTCGAGGGTTAAGGTTTCATCTCGAGGGTTAAGGGTTCAGGGTTCATCTCGAGGGTTAAGGGTTAAGGGTTCATCTCGAGGGTTAAGGGTTAAGGGTTCATCTCGAGGGTTCAGGGTTCAGGGTTCATCTCGAGGGTTAACGGTTAAGGGTTCATCTCGAGGGCTAAGGGTTCAGGGTTCATCTCGAGGGTTAAGGGTTAAGTGTTAAGGGTTCATCGCGAGGGTTCAGGGTTAAGGGTTCAGGGTTCAGGGTTCATCTCGAGGGTTAAGGGTTAAGGGTTCATCTCGAGGGTTCAGGGTTCAGGGTTCATCTCGAGGGTTCAGGGTTCAGGCTTCATCTCGAGGGTTCAGGGTTAGGGTTAGTGTTCAGGGTTAGGGGTTAGGGGTTCGGGTTCGGGTTCAGGGTTAGGGGTTAGGGTTAGGGTTAGGGGTTAGGGGTTAGGGTTCATCTTGAGGGTTCATCTCGAGGGTTAAGGGTTAAGGGTAAAGGGTTCATCTCGAGGGTTAAGGGTTCATCTCGAGGGTTAAGGGTTAAGGGTCCATCTCGACGGCTAAGGGTTAAGGGTTCATCTCGAGGGTTCAGGGTTAAGGGTTCATCTCGAGGGTTCAGGGTTCATCTCGAGGGTTAAGGGTTAAGGGTTCATCTCGAGGGCTAAGGGTTCAGGGTTCATCTCGAGGGTTAAGGGTTAAGTGTTAAGGGTTCATCGCGAGGGTTCAGGGTTAAGGGTTCAGGGTTCAGGGTTCATCTCGAGGGTTAAGGGTTAAGGGTTCATCTCGAGGGTTCAGGGTTCAGGGTTCATCTCGAGGGTTCAGGGTTCAGGCTTCATCTCGAGGGTTCAGGGTTAGGGTTAGTGTTCAGGGTTAGGGGTTAGGGGTTCGGGTTCGGGTTCAGGGTTAGGGGTTAGGGTTAGGGTTAGGGTTAGGGGTTAGGGGTTAGGGTTCATCTTGAGGGTTCATCTCGAGGGTTCAGGGTTAAGGGTTCAGGGTTCAAAGTTCATCTCGAGGGTTCAGGGTTCAGGGTTCAGGGTTCATCTCGAGGGTTCAGGGTTCAGGGTTCATCTCGAGGGTTCGGGGTTCAGAGTTCATCTCGAGGGTTAAGGGTTCATCTCGAGGGTTAAGGGTTAAGGGTCCATCTCGACGGCTAAGGGTTAAGGGTTCATCTCGAGGGTTCAGGGTTAAGGGTTCATCTCGAGGGTTCAGGGTTCAGGGTTCATCTCGAGGGTTAAGGGTTAAGGGTTCATCTCGAGGGTTAAGGGTTCAGGGTTCATCTCAAGGGTTAAGGGTTAAGGGTTAAGGGTTCATCTCGAGGGTTAAGGGTTCATCTCGAGGGCTAAGGGTTAAGGGTTCATCAAGAGGGTTAAGGGTTAATCTCGAGGGTTAAGGGTAAAGGGTTCAGGGTTCATCTCGAGGGTTAAGGGTTAAGGGTTAAGGGTTCATCTCGAGGGTTAAGGGTTCATCTCGAGGGTTAAGGGTTCAGGGTTCATCTCGAGGGCTAAGGGTTAAAGGTTAATCTCGAGGGTTAAGGGTAAAGGGTTAATCTCGAGGGTTAAGGGTAAAGGGTTCAGGGTTCATCAAGAGGGTTAAGGGTTAAGGGTTCATCTCGAGGGTTAAGGGTTCAGGGTTCATCTCGAGAGTTCAGGGTTAGGGTTATGGTTCAGGGTTAGGGGTTAGGGGTTAGGGTTCAGGGTTAGGGGTTAGGGTTAGGGTTAGGGGTTAGGGGTTAGGGTTCATCTCGAGGGTGCATCTCGAGGGTGAAGGGTTAAGGGTTCATCTCGAGGGTTCAGAGTTAAGGGTTCAGGGTTCAAAGTTCATCTGGAGGGTTCAGGGTTAAGGGTTCAGGGTTCATCTGGAGGGTTCGGGGTTCAGGGTTCATCTCGAAGCTTAAGGGTTAAGGGTTCAGGGTTCATCTCGAGGGTTCAGGGTTCAGGGTTCATCTCGAGGGTTAAGGGTAAAGGGTTCAGGGTTCAGGGTTCATCTCGAGGGTTAAGGGTTAAGGGTTCATCTCGAGGGTTCAGGGTTCAGGGTTCATCTCGAGGGTTCAGGGTTCAGGCTTCATCTCGAGGGTTCAGGGTTAGGGTTAGTGTTCAGGGTTAGGGGTTAGGGGTTCGGGTTCGGGTTCAGGGTTAGGGGTTAGGGTTAGGGTTAGGGGTTAGGGGTTAGGGTTCATCTTGAGGGTTCATCTCGAGGGTTAAGGGTTAAGGGTAAAGGGTTCATCTCGAGGGTTAAGGGTTCATCTCGAGGGTTAAGGGTTAAGGGTCCATCTCGACGGCTAAGGGTTAAGGGTTCATCTCGAGGGTTCAGGGTTCAGGGTTCATCTCGAGGGTTAAGGGTTAAGGGTTCATCTCGAGGGTTCAGGGTTCAGGGTTCATCTCGAGGGTTAAGGGTTAAGGGTTCATCTCGAGGGCTAAGGGTTAAGGGTTCATCTCGAGGGTTAAGGGTAAAGGGTTCATCTCGAGGGTTAATGGTAAAGGGTTCAGGGTTCATCTCGAGGGTTAAGGGTTAAGGGTTAAGGGTTCATCTCGAGAGTTCAGGGTTCGGGGTTCATCTCGAGGGTTCAGGGTGCAGGGTTCATCTCGAGGGTTAAGGGTTAAGGGTTCATCTCGAGGGTTAAGGGTTAAGGGTTCATCTCGAGGGTTCAGGGTTCAGGGTTCATCTCGAGGGTTAAGGGTTAAGGGTTAAGGGTTCATCTCGAGAGTTCAGGGTTCGGGGTTCATCTCGAGGGTTCAGGGTGCAGGGTTCATCTCGAGGGTTAAGGGTTAAGGGTAAAGGGTTCATCTCGAGGGTTCCGGGTTCAGGGTTCATCTCGAGGGTTAAGGGTTAAGGGTTCATCTCGAGGGTTAATGGTAAAAGGTTCATCTCGAGGGTTAATGGTAAAGGGTTCAGGGTTCATCTCGAGGGTTAAGGGTTAAGGGTTAAGGGTTCATCTCGAGGGTTCAGGGTTCGGGGTTAATCTCGAGGGTTCAGGGTCCAGGGTTCATCTCGAGGGTTAAGGTTTCATCTCGAGGGTTAAGGGTTCAGGGTTCATCTCGAGGGTTAAGGGTTAATCTCGAGGGTTAAGGGTTAAGGGTTCATCTCGAGGGTTCAGGGTTCAGGGTTCATCTCGAGGGTTCAGGGTTCAGGCTTCATCTCGAGGGTTCAGGGTTAGGGTTAGTGTTCAGGGTTAGGGGTTAGGGGTTCGGGTTCGGGTTCAGGGTTAGGGGTTAGGGTTAGGGTTAGGGGTTAGGGGTTAGGGTTCATCTTGAGGGTTCATCTCGAGGGTTAAGGGTTAAGGGTAAAGGGTTCATCTCGAGGGTTAAGGGTTCATCTCGAGGGTTAAGGGTTAAGGGTCCATCTCGACGGCTAGGGGTTAAGGGTTCATCTCGAGGGTTCAGGGTTCGGGGTTCATCTCGAGGGTTCAGGGTCCAGGGTTCATCTCGAGGGTTAAGGGTTAAGGGTAAAGGGTTAATCTCGAGGGTTAAGGGTTCATCTCGAGGGTTAAGGGTTCAGGGTTCATCTCGAGGGTTAAGGGTTAAGGGTTCATCTCGAGGGCTAAGGGTTAAAGGTTCATCTCGAGGGTTAAGGGTAAAGGGTTCATCTCGAGGGTTAATGGTAAAGGGTTCAGGGTTCATCTCGAGGGTTAAGGGTTAAGGGTTAAGGGTTCATCTCGAGAGTTCAGGGTTCGGGGTTCATCTCGAGGGTTCAGGGTGCAGGGTTCATCTCGAGGGTTAAGGGTTAAGGGTAAAGGGTTCATCTCGAGGGTTAATGGTAAAGGGTTCAGGGTTCATCTCGAGGGTTAAGGGTTAAGGGTTAAGGGTTCATCTCGAGAGTTCAGGGTTCGGGGTTCATCTCGAGGGTTCAGGGTGCAGGGTTCATCTCGAGGGTTAAGGGTTAAGGGTAAAGGGTTCATCTCGAGGGTTAAGGGTTCATCTCGAGGGTTAAGGGTTAAGGGTCCATCTCGACGGCTAAGGGTTAAGGGTTCATCTCGAGGGTTCAGGGTTCAGGGTTCATCTCGAGGGTTAAGGGTTAAGGGTTCATCTCGAGGGTTCAGGGTTCAGGGTTCATCTCGAGGGTTAAGGGTTAAGGGTTCATCTCGAGGGCTAAGGGTTAAGGGTTCATCTCGAGGGTTAAGGGTAAAGGGTTCATCTCGAGGGTTAATGGTAAAGGGTTCAGGGTTCATCTCGAGGGTTAAGGGTTAAGGGTTAAGGGTTCATCTCGAGAGTTCAGGGTTCGGGGTTCATCTCGAGGGTTCAGGGTGCAGGGTTCATCTCGAGGGTTAAGGGTTAAGGGTAAAGGGTTCATCTCGAGGGTTAATGGTAAAGGGTTCAGGGTTCATCTCGAGGGTTAAGGGTTAAGGGTTAAGGGTTCATCTCGAGAGTTCAGGGTTCGGGGTTCATCTCGAGGGTTCAGGGTGCAGGGTTCATCTCGAGGGTTAAGGGTTAAGGGTAAAGGGTTCATCTCGAGGGTTAAGGGTTCATCTCGAGGGTTAAGGGTTAAGGGTCCATCTCGACGGCTAAGGGTTAAGGGTTCATCTCGAGGGTTCAGGGTTCAGGGTTCATCTCGAGGGTTAAGGGTTAAGGGTTCATCTCGAGGGTTCAGGGTTCAGGGTTCATCTCGAGGGTTAAGGGTTAAGGGTTCATCTCGAGGGCTAAGGGTTAAGGGTTCATCTCGAGGGTTAAGGGTAAAGGGTTCATCTCGAGGGTTAATGGTAAAGGGTTCAGGGTTCATCTCGAGGGTTAAGGGTTAAGGGTTAAGGGTTCATCTCGAGAGTTCAGGGTTCGGGGTTCATCTCGAGGGTTCAGGGTGCAGGGTTCATCTCGAGGGTTAAGGGTTAAGGGTAAAGGGTTCATCTCGAGGGTTAAGGGTTAAGGGTTAAGGGTTCATCTCGAGAGTTCAGGGTTCGGGGTTCATCTCGAGGGTTCAGGGTGCAGGGTTCATCTCGAGGGTTAAGGGTTAAGGGTAAAGGGTTCATCTCGAGGGTTAAGGGTTCATCTCGAGGGTTAAGGGTTAAGGGTCCATCTCGACGGCTAAGGGTTAAGGGTTCATCTCGAGGGTTCAGGGTTCAGGGTTCATCTCGAGGGTTAAGGGTTAAGGGTTCATCTCGAGGGTTCAGGGTTCAGGGTTCATCTCGAGGGTTAAGGGTTAAGGGTTCATCTCGAGGGCTAAGGGTTAAGGGTTCATCTCGAGGGTTAAGGGTAAAGGGTTCATCTCGAGGGTTAATGGTAAAGGGTTCAGGGTTCATCTCGAGGGTTAAGGGTTAAGGGTTAAGGGTTCATCTCGAGAGTTCAGGGTTCGGGGTTCATCTCGAGGGTTCAGGGTGCAGGGTTCATCTCGAGGGTTAAGGGTTAAGGGTAAAGGATTCATCTCGAGGGTTAAGGGTTCATCTCGACGGTTAAGGGTTAAGGGTCCATCTCGACGGCTAAGGGTTAAGGGTTCATCGCGAGGGTTCAGGGTTAAGGGTTCAGGGTTCAGGGTTCATCTCGAGGGTTAAGGGTTAAGGGTTCATCTCGAGGGTTCAGGGTTCGGGGTTAATCTCGAGGGTTCAGGGTCCAGGGTTCATCTCGAGGGTTAAGGTTTCATCTCGAGGGTTAAGGGTTCAGGGTTCATCTCGAGGGTTAAGGGTTAAGGGTTCATCTCGAGGGTTAAGGGTTAAGGGTTCATCTCGAGGGTTCAGGGTTCAGGGTTCATCTCGAGGGTTAAGGGTTAAGGGTTAAGGGTTCATCTCGAGAGTTCAGGGTTCGGGGTTCATCTCGAGGGTTCAGGGTGCAGGGTTCATCTCGAGGGTTAAGGGTTAAGGGTAAAGGGTTCATCTCGAGGGTTCCGGGTTCAGGGTTCATCTCGAGGGTTAAGGGTTAAGGGTTCATCTCGAGGGTTAATGGTAAAAGGTTCATCTCGAGGGTTAATGGTAAAGGGTTCAGGGTTCATCTCGAGGGTTAAGGGTTAAGGGTTAAGGGTTCATCTCGAGGGTTCAGGGTTCGGGGTTAATCTCGAGGGTTCAGGGTCCAGGGTTCATCTCGAGGGTTAAGGTTTCATCTCGAGGGTTAAGGGTTCAGGGTTCATCTCGAGGGTTAAGGGTTAATCTCGAGGGTTAAGGGTTAAGGGTTCATCTCGAGGGTTCAGGGTTCAGGGTTCATCTCGAGGGTTAAGGGTTAAGGGTTAAGGGTTCATCTCGAGAGTTCAGGGTTCGGGGTTCATCTCGAGGGTTCAGGGTGCAGGGTTCATCTCGAGGGTTAAGGGTTAAGGGTAAAGGGTTCATCTCGAGGGTTCCGGGTTCAGGGTTCATCTCGAGGGTTAAGGGTTAAGGGTTCATCTCGAGGGTTAATGGTAAAAGGTTCATCTCGAGGGTTAATGGTAAAGGGTTCAGGGTTCATCTCGAGGGTTAAGGGTTAAGGGTTAAGGGTTCATCTCGAGGGTTCAGGGTTCGGGGTTAATCTCGAGGGTTCAGGGTCCAGGGTTCATCTCGAGGGTTAAGGTTTCATCTCGAGGGTTAAGGGTTCAGGGTTCATCTCGAGGGTTAAGGGTTAAGGGTTCATCTCGAGGGTTAAGGGTTAAGGGTTCATCTCGAGGGTTCAGGGTTCAGGGTTCATCTCGAGGGTTAACGGTTAAGGGTTCATCTCGAGGGCTAAGGGTTCAGGGTTCATCTCGAGGGTTAAGGGTTAAGTGTTAAGGGTTCATCGCGAGGGTTCAGGGTTAAGGGTTCAGGGTTCAGGGTTCATCTCGAGGGTTAAGGGTTAAGGGTTCATCTCGAGGGTTCAGGGTTCAGGGTTCATCTCGAGGGTTCAGGGTTCAGGCTTCATCTCGAGGGTTCAGGGTTAGGGTTAGTGTTCAGGGTTAGGGGTTAGGGGTTCGGGTTCGGGTTCAGGGTTAGGGGTTAGGGTTAGGGTTAGGGGTTAGGGGTTAGGGTTCATCTTGAGGGTTCATCTCGAGGGTTAAGGGTTAAGGGTAAAGGGTTCATCTCGAGGGTTAAGGGTTCATCTCGAGGGTTAAGGGTTAAGGGTCCATCTCGACGGCTAAGGGTTAAGGGTTCATCTCGAGGGTTCAGGGTTAAGGGTTCATCTCGAGGGTTCAGGGTTCATCTCGAGGGTTAAGGGTTAAGGGTTCATCTCGAGGGCTAAGGGTTCAGGGTTCATCTCGAGGGTTAAGGGTTAAGTGTTAAGGGTTCATCGCGAGGGTTCAGGGTTAAGGGTTCAGGGTTCAGGGTTCATCTCGAGGGTTAAGGGTTAAGGGTTCATCTCGAGGGTTCAGGGTTCAGGGTTCATCTCGAGGGTTCAGGGTTCAGGCTTCATCTCGAGGGTTCAGGGTTAGGGTTAGTGTTCAGGGTTAGGGGTTAGGGGTTCGGGTTCGGGTTCAGGGTTAGGGGTTAGGGTTAGGGTTAGGGTTAGGGGTTAGGGGTTAGGGTTCATCTTGAGGGTTCATCTCGAGGGTTCAGGGTTAAGGGTTCAGGGTTCAAAGTTCATCTCGAGGGTTCAGGGTTCAGGGTTCAGGGTTCATCTCGAGGGTTCAGGGTTCAGGGTTCATCTCGAGGGTTCGGGGTTCAGAGTTCATCTCGAGGGTTAAGGGTTCATCTCGAGGGTTAAGGGTTAAGGGTCCATCTCGCCGGCTAAGGGTTAAGGGTTCATCTCGAGGGTTCAGGGTTAAGGGTTCATCTCGAGGGTTCAGGGTTCAGGGTTCATCTCGAGGGTTAAGGGTTAAGGGTTCATCTCGAGGGTTAAGGGTTCAGGGTTCATCTCAAGGGTTAAGGGTTAAGGGTTAAGGGTTCATCTCGAGGGTTAAGGGTTCATCTCGAGGGCTAAGGGTTAAGGGTTCATCAAGAGGGTTAAGGGTTAATCTCGAGGGTTAAGGGTAAAGGGTTCAGGGTTCATCTCGAGGGTTAAGGGTTAAGGGTTAAGGGTTCATCTCGAGGGTTAAGGGTTCATCTCGAGGGTTAAGGGTTCAGGGTTCATCTCGAGGGCTAAGGGTTAAAGGTTAATCTCGAGGGTTAAGGGTAAAGGGTTAATCTCGAGGGTTAAGGGTAAAGGGTTCAGGGTTCATCAAGAGGGTTAAGGGTTAAGGGTTCATCTCGAGGGTTCAGGGTTCAGGGTTCATCTCGAGGGTTAAGGGTTAAGGGTTCATCTCGAGGGTTCAGGGTTCAGGGTTCATCTCGAGGGTTAAGGGTTAAGGGTTCATCTCGAGGGCTAAGGGTTAAGGGTTCATCTCGAGGGTTAAGGGTAAAGGGTTCATCTCGAGGGTTAATGGTAAAGGGTTCAGGGTTCATCTCGAGGGTTAAGGGTTAAGGGTTAAGGGTTCATCTCGAGAGTTCAGGGTTCGGGGTTCATCTCGAGGGTTCAGGGTGCAGGGTTCATCTCGAGGGTTAAGGGTTAAGGGTAAAGGGTTCATCTCGAGGGTTAAGGGTTAAGGGTTAAGGGTTCATCTCGAGAGTTCAGGGTTCGGGGTTCATCTCGAGGGTTCAGGGTGCAGGGTTCATCTCGAGGGTTAAGGGTTAAGGGTAAAGGGTTCATCTCGAGGGTTAAGGGTTCATCTCGAGGGTTAAGGGTTAAGGGTCCATCTCGACGGCTAAGGGTTAAGGGTTCATCTCGAGGGTTCAGGGTTCAGGGTTCATCTCGAGGGTTAAGGGTTAAGGGTTCATCTCGAGGGTTCAGGGTTCAGGGTTCATCTCGAGGGTTAAGGGTTAAGGGTTCATCTCGAGGGCTAAGGGTTAAGGGTTCATCTCGAGGGTTAAGGGTAAAGGGTTCATCTCGAGGGTTAATGGTAAAGGGTTCAGGGTTCATCTCGAGGGTTAAGGGTTAAGGGTTAAGGGTTCATCTCGAGAGTTCAGGGTTCGGGGTTCATCTCGAGGGTTCAGGGTGCAGGGTTCATCTCGAGGGTTAAGGGTTAAGGGTAAAGGATTCATCTCGAGGGTTAAGGGTTCATCTCGACGGTTAAGGGTTAAGGGTCCATCTCGACGGCTAAGGGTTAAGGGTTCATCGCGAGGGTTCAGGGTTAAGGGTTCAGGGTTCAGGGTTCATCTCGAGGGTTAAGGGTTAAGGGTTCATCTCGAGGGTTCAGGGTTCGGGGTTAATCTCGAGGGTTCAGGGTCCAGGGTTCATCTCGAGGGTTAAGGTTTCATCTCGAGGGTTAAGGGTTCAGGGTTCATCTCGAGGGTTAAGGGTTAAGGGTTCATCTCGAGGGTTAAGGGTTAAGGGTTCATCTCGAGGGTTCAGGGTTCAGGGTTCATCTCGAGGGTTAAGGGTTAAGGGTTAAGGGTTCATCTCGAGAGTTCAGGGTTCGGGGTTCATCTCGAGGGTTCAGGGTGCAGGGTTCATCTCGAGGGTTAAGGGTTAAGGGTAAAGGGTTCATCTCGAGGGTTCCGGGTTCAGGGTTCATCTCGAGGGTTAAGGGTTAAGGGTTCATCTCGAGGGTTAATGGTAAAAGGTTCATCTCGAGGGTTAATGGTAAAGGGTTCAGGGTTCATCTCGAGGGTTAAGGGTTAAGGGTTAAGGGTTCATCTCGAGGGTTCAGGGTTCGGGGTTAATCTCGAGGGTTCAGGGTCCAGGGTTCATCTCGAGGGTTAAGGTTTCATCTCGAGGGTTAAGGGTTCAGGGTTCATCTCGAGGGTTAAGGGTTAATCTCGAGGGTTAAGGGTTAAGGGTTCATCTCGAGGGTTCAGGGTTCAGGGTTCATCTCGAGGGTTAAGGGTTAAGGGTTAAGGGTTCATCTCGAGAGTTCAGGGTTCGGGGTTCATCTCGAGGGTTCAGGGTGCAGGGTTCATCTCGAGGGTTAAGGGTTAAGGGTAAAGGGTTCATCTCGAGGGTTCCGGGTTCAGGGTTCATCTCGAGGGTTAAGGGTTAAGGGTTCATCTCGAGGGTTAATGGTAAAAGGTTCATCTCGAGGGTTAATGGTAAAGGGTTCAGGGTTCATCTCGAGGGTTAAGGGTTAAGGGTTAAGGGTTCATCTCGAGGGTTCAGGGTTCGGGGTTAATCTCGAGGGTTCAGGGTCCAGGGTTCATCTCGAGGGTTAAGGTTTCATCTCGAGGGTTAAGGGTTCAGGGTTCATCTCGAGGGTTAAGGGTTAAGGGTTCATCTCGAGGGTTAAGGGTTAAGGGTTCATCTCGAGGGTTCAGGGTTCAGGGTTCATCTCGAGGGTTAACGGTTAAGGGTTCATCTCGAGGGCTAAGGGTTCAGGGTTCATCTCGAGGGTTAAGGGTTAAGTGTTAAGGGTTCATCGCGAGGGTTCAGGGTTAAGGGTTCAGGGTTCAGGGTTCATCTCGAGGGTTAAGGGTTAAGGGTTCATCTCGAGGGTTCAGGGTTCAGGGTTCATCTCGAGGGTTCAGGGTTCAGGCTTCATCTCGAGGGTTCAGGGTTAGGGTTAGTGTTCAGGGTTAGGGGTTAGGGGTTCGGGTTCGGGTTCAGGGTTAGGGGTTAGGGTTAGGGTTAGGGGTTAGGGGTTAGGGTTCATCTTGAGGGTTCATCTCGAGGGTTAAGGGTTAAGGGTAAAGGGTTCATCTCGAGGGTTAAGGGTTCATCTCGAGGGTTAAGGGTTAAGGGTCCATCTCGACGGCTAAGGGTTAAGGGTTCATCTCGAGGGTTCAGGGTTAAGGGTTCATCTCGAGGGTTCAGGGTTCATCTCGAGGGTTAAGGGTTAAGGGTTCATCTCGAGGGCTAAGGGTTCAGGGTTCATCTCGAGGGTTAAGGGTTAAGTGTTAAGGGTTCATCGCGAGGGTTCAGGGTTAAGGGTTCAGGGTTCAGGGTTCATCTCGAGGGTTAAGGGTTAAGGGTTCATCTCGAGGGTTCAGGGTTCAGGGTTCATCTCGAGGGTTCAGGGTTCAGGCTTCATCTCGAGGGTTCAGGGTTAGGGTTAGTGTTCAGGGTTAGGGGTTAGGGGTTCGGGTTCGGGTTCAGGGTTAGGGGTTAGGGTTAGGGTTAGGGTTAGGGGTTAGGGGTTAGGGTTCATCTTGAGGGTTCATCTCGAGGGTTCAGGGTTAAGGGTTCAGGGTTCAAAGTTCATCTCGAGGGTTCAGGGTTCAGGGTTCAGGGTTCATCTCGAGGGTTCAGGGTTCAGGGTTCATCTCGAGGGTTCGGGGTTCAGAGTTCATCTCGAGGGTTAAGGGTTCATCTCGAGGGTTAAGGGTTAAGGGTCCATCTCGACGGCTAAGGGTTAAGGGTTCATCTCGAGGGTTCAGGGTTAAGGGTTCATCTCGAGGGTTCAGGGTTCAGGGTTCATCTCGAGGGTTAAGGGTTAAGGGTTCATCTCGAGGGTTAAGGGTTCAGGGTTCATCTCAAGGGTTAAGGGTTAAGGGTTAAGGGTTCATCTCGAGGGTTAAGGGTTCATCTCGAGGGCTAAGGGTTAAGGGTTCATCAAGAGGGTTAAGGGTTAATCTCGAGGGTTAAGGGTAAAGGGTTCAGGGTTCATCTCGAGGGTTAAGGGTTAAGGGTTAAGGGTTCATCTCGAGGGTTAAGGGTTCATCTCGAGGGTTAAGGGTTCAGGGTTCATCTCGAGGGCTAAGGGTTAAAGGTTAATCTCGAGGGTTAAGGGTAAAGGGTTAATCTCGAGGGTTAAGGGTAAAGGGTTCAGGGTTCATCAAGAGGGTTAAGGGTTAAGGGTTCATCTCGAGGGTTAAGGGTTCAGGGTTCATCTCGAGAGTTCAGGGTTAGGGTTATGGTTCAGGGTTAGGGGTTAGGGGTTAGGGTTCAGGGTTAGGGGTTAGGGTTAGGGTTAGGGGTTAGGGGTTAGGGTTCATCTCGAGGGTGCATCTCGAGGGTGAAGGGTTAAGGGTTCATCTCGAGGGTTCAGAGTTAAGGGTTCAGGGTTCAAAGTTCATCTGGAGGGTTCAGGGTTAAGGGTTCAGGGTTCATCTGGAGGGTTCGGGGTTCAGGGTTCATCTCGAAGCTTAAGGGTTAAGGGTTCAGGGTTCATCTCGAGGGTTCAGGGTTCAGGGTTCATCTCGAGGGTTAAGGGTAAAGGGTTCAGGGTTCAGGGTTCATCTCGAGGGTTAAGGGTTAAGGGTTCATCTCGAGGGTTCAGGGTTCAGGGTTCATCTCGAGGGTTCAGGGTTCAGGCTTCATCTCGAGGGTTCAGGGTTAGGGTTAGTGTTCAGGGTTAGGGGTTAGGGGTTCGGGTTCGGGTTCAGGGTTAGGGGTTAGGGTTAGGGTTAGGGGTTAGGGGTTAGGGTTCATCTTGAGGGTTCATCTCGAGGGTTAAGGGTTAAGGGTAAAGGGTTCATCTCGAGGGTTAAGGGTTCATCTCGAGGGTTAAGGGTTAAGGGTCCATCTCGACGGCTAAGGGTTAAGGGTTCATCTCGAGGGTTCAGGGTTCAGGGTTCATCTCGAGGGTTAAGGGTTAAGGGTTCATCTCGAGGGTTCAGGGTTCAGGGTTCATCTCGAGGGTTAAGGGTTAAGGGTTCATCTCGAGGGCTAAGGGTTAAGGGTTCATCTCGAGGGTTAAGGGTAAAGGGTTCATCTCGAGGGTTAATGGTAAAGGGTTCAGGGTTCATCTCGAGGGTTAAGGGTTAAGGGTTAAGGGTTCATCTCGAGAGTTCAGGGTTCGGGGTTCATCTCGAGGGTTCAGGGTGCAGGGTTCATCTCGAGGGTTAAGGGTTAAGGGTTCATCTCGAGGGTTAAGGGTTAAGGGTTCATCTCGAGGGTTCAGGGTTCAGGGTTCATCTCGAGGGTTAAGGGTTAAGGGTTAAGGGTTCATCTCGAGAGTTCAGGGTTCGGGGTTCATCTCGAGGGTTCAGGGTGCAGGGTTCATCTCGAGGGTTAAGGGTTAAGGGTAAAGGGTTCATCTCGAGGGTTCCGGGTTCAGGGTTCATCTCGAGGGTTAAGGGTTAAGGGTTCATCTCGAGGGTTAATGGTAAAAGGTTCATCTCGAGGGTTAATGGTAAAGGGTTCAGGGTTCATCTCGAGGGTTAAGGGTTAAGGGTTAAGGGTTCATCTCGAGGGTTCAGGGTTCGGGGTTAATCTCGAGGGTTCAGGGTCCAGGGTTCATCTCGAGGGTTAAGGTTTCATCTCGAGGGTTAAGGGTTCAGGGTTCATCTCGAGGGTTAAGGGTTAATCTCGAGGGTTAAGGGTTAAGGGTTCATCTCGAGGGTTCAGGGTTCAGGGTTCATCTCGAGGGTTAAGGGTTAAGGGTTAAGGGTTCATCTCGAGAGTTCAGGGTTCGGGGTTCATCTCGAGGGTTCAGGGTGCAGGGTTCATCTCGAGGGTTAAGGGTTAAGGGTAAAGGGTTCATCTCGAGGGTTCCGGGTTCAGGGTTCATCTCGAGGGTTAAGGGTTAAGGGTTCATCTCGAGGGTTAATGGTAAAAGGTTCATCTCGAGGGTTAATGGTAAAGGGTTCAGGGTTCATCTCGAGGGTTAAGGGTTAAGGGTTGAGGGTTCATCTCGAGGGTTCAGGGTTCGGGGTTAATCTCGAGGGTTCAGGGTCCAGGGTTCATCTCGAGGGTTAAGGTTTCATCTCGAGGGTTAAGGGTTCAGGGTTCATCTCGAGGGTTAAGGGTTAAGGGTTCATCTCGAGGGTTAAGGGTTAAGGGTTCATCTCGAGGGTTCAGGGTTCAGGGTTCATCTCGAGGGTTAACGGTTAAGGGTTCATCTCGAGGGCTAAGGGTTCAGGGTTCATCTCGAGGGTTAAGGGTTAAGTGTTAAGGGTTCATCGCGAGGGTTCAGGGTTAAGGGTTCAGGGTTCAGGGTTCATCTCGAGGGTTAAGGGTTAAGGGTTCATCTCGAGGGTTCAGGGTTCAGGGTTCATCTCGAGGGTTCAGGGTTCAGGCTTCATCTCGAGGGTTCAGGGTTAGGGTTAGTGTTCAGGGTTAGGGGTTAGGGGTTCGGGTTCGGGTTCAGGGTTAGGGGTTAGGGTTAGGGTTAGGGGTTAGGGGTTAGGGTTCATCTTGAGGGTTCATCTCGAGGGTTAAGGGTTAAGGGTAAAGGGTTCATCTCGAGGGTTAAGGGTTCATCTCGAGGGTTAAGGGTTAAGGGTCCATCTCGACGGCTAAGGGTTAAGGGTTCATCTCGAGGGTTCAGGGTTAAGGGTTCATCTCGAGGGTTCAGGGTTCATCTCGAGGGTTAAGGGTTAAGGGTTCATCTCGAGGGCTAAGGGTTCAGGGTTCATCTCGAGGGTTAAGGGTTAAGTGTTAAGGGTTCATCGCGAGGGTTCAGGGTTAAGGGTTCAGGGTTCAGGGTTCATCTCGAGGGTTAAGGGTAAAGGGTTAATCTCGAGGGTTAAGGGTAAAGGGTTCAGGGTTCATCAAGAGGGTTAAGGGTTAAGGGTTCATCTCGAGGGTTAAGGGTTCAGGGTTCATCTCGAGAGTTCAGGGTTAGGGTTATGGTTCAGGGTTAGGGGTTAGGGGTTAGGGTTCAGGGTTAGGGGTTAGGGTTAGGGTTAGGGGTTAGGGGTTAGGGTTCATCTCGAGGGTGCATCTCGAGGGTGAAGGGTTAAGGGTTCATCTCGAGGGTTCAGGGTTCAGGGTTCAGGGTTCATCTCGAGGGTTCAGGGTTCAGGGTTCATCTCGAGGGTTCGGGGTTCAGAGTTCATCTCGAGGGTTAAGGGTTCATCTCGAGGGTTAAGGGTTAAGGGTCCATCTCGACGGCTAAGGGTTAAGGGTTCATCTCGAGGGTTCAGGGTTAAGGGTTCATCTCGAGGGTTCAGGGTTCAGGGTTCATCTCGAGGGTTAAGGGTTAAGGGTTCATCTCGAGGGTTAAGGGTTCAGGGTTCATCTCAAGGGTTAAGGGTTAAGGGTTAAGGGTTCATCTCGAGGGTTAAGGGTTCATCTCGAGGGCTAAGGGTTAAGGGTTCATCAAGAGGGTTAAGGGTTAATCTCGAGGGTTAAGGGTAAAGGGTTCAGGGTTCATCTCGAGGGTTAAGGGTTAAGGGTTAAGGGTTCATCTCGAGGGTTAAGGGTTCATCTCGAGGGTTAAGGGTTCAGGGTTCATCTCGAGGGCTAAGGGTTAAAGGTTAATCTCGAGGGTTAAGGGTAAAGGGTTAATCTCGAGGGTTAAGGGTAAAGGGTTCAGGGTTCATCAAGAGGGTTAAGGGTTAAGGGTTCATCTCGAGGGTTAAGGGTTCAGGGTTCATCTCGAGAGTTCAGGGTTAGGGTTATGGTTCAGGGTTAGGGGTTAGGGGTTAGGGTTCAGGGTTAGGGGTTAGGGTTAGGGTTAGGGGTTAGGGGTTAGGGTTCATCTCGAGGGTGCATCTCGAGGGTGAAGGGTTAAGGGTTCATCTCGAGGGTTCAGGGTTAAGGGTTCAGGGTTCAAAGTTCATCTGGAGGGTTCAGGGTTAAGGGTTCAGGGTTCATCTGGAGGGTTCGGGGTTCAGGGTTCATCTCGAGGCTTAAGGGTTAAGGGTTCAGGGTTCATCTCGAGGGTTCAGGGTTCAGGGTTCATCTCGAGGGTTAAGGGTAAAGGGTTCAGGGTTCAGGGTTCATCTCGAGGGTTAAGGGTTAAGGGTTCATCTCGAGGGTTCAGGGTTCAGGGTTCATCTCGAGGGTTCAGGGTTCAGGCTTCATCTCGAGGGTTCAGGGTTAGGGTTAGTGTTCAGGGTTAGGGGTTAGGGGTTCGGGTTCGGGTTCAGGGTTAGGGGTTAGGGTTAGGGTTAGGGGTTAGGGGTTAGGGTTCATCTTGAGGGTTCATCTCGAGGGTTAAGGGTTAAGGGTAAAGGGTTCATCTCGAGGGTTAAGGGTTCATCTCGAGGGTTAAGGGTTAAGGGTCCATCTCGACGGCTAAGGGTTAAGGGTTCATCTCGAGGGTTCAGGGTTCAGGGTTCATCTCGAGGGTTAAGGGTTAAGGGTTCATCTCGAGGGTTCAGGGTTCAGGGTTCATCTCGAGGGTTAAGGGTTAAGGGTTCATCTCGAGGGCTAAGGGTTAAGGGTTCATCTCGAGGGTTAAGGGTAAAGGGTTCATCTCGAGGGTTAATGGTAAAGGGTTCAGGGTTCATCTCGAGGGTTAAGGGTTAAGGGTTAAGGGTTCATCTCGAGAGTTCAGGGTTCGGGGTTCATCTCGAGGGTTCAGGGTGCAGGGTTCATCTCGAGGGTTAAGGGTTAAGGGTTCATCTCGAGGGTTAAGGGTTAAGGGTTCATCTCGAGGGTTCAGGGTTCAGGGTTCATCTCGAGGGTTAAGGGTTAAGGGTTAAGGGTTCATCTCGAGAGTTCAGGGTTCGGGGTTCATCTCGAGGGTTCAGGGTGCAGGGTTCATCTCGAGGGTTAAGGGTTAAGGGTAAAGGGTTCATCTCGAGGGTTCAGGGTTCGGGGTTAATCTCGAGGGTTCAGGGTCCAGGGTTCATCTCGAGGGTTAAGGTTTCATCTCGAGGGTTAAGGGTTCAGGGTTCATCTCGAGGGTTAAGGGTTAATCTCGAGGGTTAAGGGTTAAGGGTTCATCTCGAGGGTTCAGGGTTCAGGGTTCATCTCGAGGGTTAAGGGTTAAGGGTTAAGGGTTCATCTCGAGAGTTCAGGGTTCGGGGTTCATCTCGAGGGTTCAGGGTGCAGGGTTCATCTCGAGGGTTAAGGGTTAAGGGTAAAGGGTTCATCTCGAGGGTTCCGGGTTCAGGGTTCATCTCGAGGGTTAAGGGTTAAGGGTTCATCTCGAGGGTTAATGGTAAAAGGTTCATCTCGAGGGTTAATGGTAAAGGGTTCAGGGTTCATCTCGAGGGTTAAGGGTTAAGGGTTGAGGGTTCATCTCGAGGGTTCAGGGTTCGGGGTTAATCTCGAGGGTTCAGGGTCCAGGGTTCATCTCGAGGGTTAAGGTTTCATCTCGAGGGTTAAGGGTTCAGGGTTCATCTCGAGGGTTAAGGGTTAAGGGTTCATCTCGAGGGTTAAGGGTTAAGGGTTCATCTCGAGGGTTCAGGGTTCAGGGTTCATCTCGAGGGTTAACGGTTAAGGGTTCATCTCGAGGGCTAAGGGTTCAGGGTTCATCTCGAGGGTTAAGGGTTAAGTGTTAAGGGTTCATCGCGAGGGTTCAGGGTTAAGGGTTCAGGGTTCAGGGTTCATCTCGAGAGTTCAGGGTTAGGGTTATGGTTCAGGGTTAGGGGTTAGGGGTTAGGGTTCAGGGTTAGGGGTTAGGGTTAGGGTTAGGGGTTAGGGGTTAGGGTTCATCTCGAGGGTGCATCTCGAGGGTGAAGGGTTAAGGGTTCATCTCGAGGGTTCAGGGTTCAGGGTTCAGGGTTCATCTCGAGGGTTCAGGGTTCAGGGTTCATCTCGAGGGTTCGGGGTTCAGAGTTCATCTCGAGGGTTAAGGGTTCATCTCGAGGGTTAAGGGTTAAGGGTCCATCTCGACGGCTAAGGGTTAAGGGTTCATCTCGAGGGTTCAGGGTTAAGGGTTCATCTCGAGGGTTCAGGGTTCAGGGTTCATCTCGAGGGTTAAGGGTTAAGGGTTCATCTCGAGGGTTAAGGGTTCAGGGTTCATCTCAAGGGTTAAGGGTTAAGGGTTAAGGGTTCATCTCGAGGGTTAAGGGTTCATCTCGAGGGCTAAGGGTTAAGGGTTCATCAAGAGGGTTAAGGGTTAATCTCGAGGGTTAAGGGTAAAGGGTTCAGGGTTCATCTCGAGGGTTAAGGGTTAAGGGTTAAGGGTTCATCTCGAGGGTTAAGGGTTCATCTCGAGGGTTAAGGGTTCAGGGTTCATCTCGAGGGCTAAGGGTTAAAGGTTAATCTCGAGGGTTAAGGGTAAAGGGTTAATCTCGAGGGTTAAGGGTAAAGGGTTCAGGGTTCATCAAGAGGGTTAAGGGTTAAGGGTTCATCTCGAGGGTTAAGGGTTCAGGGTTCATCTCGAGAGTTCAGGGTTAGGGTTATGGTTCAGGGTTAGGGGTTAGGGGTTAGGGTTCAGGGTTAGGGGTTAGGGTTAGGGTTAGGGGTTAGGGGTTAGGGTTCATCTCGAGGGTGCATCTCGAGGGTGAAGGGTTAAGGGTTCATCTCGAGGGTTCAGGGTTAAGGGTTCAGGGTTCAAAGTTCATCTGGAGGGTTCAGGGTTAAGGGTTCAGGGTTCATCTGGAGGGTTCGGGGTTCAGGGTTCATCTCGAGGCTTAAGGGTTAAGGGTTCAGGGTTCATCTCGAGGGTTCAGGGTTCAGGGTTCATCTCGAGGGTTAAGGGTAAAGGGTTCAGGGTTCAGGGTTCATCTCGAGGGTTAAGGGTTAAGGGTTCATCTCGAGGGTTCAGGGTTCAGGGTTCATCTCGAGGGTTCAGGGTTCAGGCTTCATCTCGAGGGTTCAGGGTTAGGGTTAGTGTTCAGGGTTAGGGGTTAGGGGTTCGGGTTCGGGTTCAGGGTTAGGGGTTAGGGTTAGGGTTAGGGGTTAGGGGTTAGGGTTCATCTTGAGGGTTCATCTCGAGGGTTAAGGGTTAAGGGTAAAGGGTTCATCTCGAGGGTTAAGGGTTCATCTCGAGGGTTAAGGGTTAAGGGTCCATCTCGACGGCTAAGGGTTAAGGGTTCATCTCGAGGGTTCAGGGTTCAGGGTTCATCTCGAGGGTTAAGGGTTAAGGGTTCATCTCGAGGGTTCAGGGTTCAGGGTTCATCTCGAGGGTTAAGGGTTAAGGGTTCATCTCGAGGGCTAAGGGTTAAGGGTTCATCTCGAGGGTTAAGGGTAAAGGGTTCATCTCGAGGGTTAATGGTAAAGGGTTCAGGGTTCATCTCGAGGGTTAAGGGTTAAGGGTTAAGGGTTCATCTCGAGAGTTCAGGGTTCGGGGTTCATCTCGAGGGTTCAGGGTGCAGGGTTCATCTCGAGGGTTAAGGGTTAAGGGTTCATCTCGAGGGTTAAGGGTTAAGGGTTCATCTCGAGGGTTCAGGGTTCAGGGTTCATCTCGAGGGTTAAGGGTTAAGGGTTAAGGGTTCATCTCGAGAGTTCAGGGTTCGGGGTTCATCTCGAGGGTTCAGGGTGCAGGGTTCATCTCGAGGGTTAAGGGTTAAGGGTAAAGGGTTCATCTCGAGGGTTCAGGGTTCGGGGTTAATCTCGAGGGTTCAGGGTCCAGGGTTCATCTCGAGGGTTAAGGTTTCATCTCGAGGGTTAAGGGTTCAGGGTTCATCTCGAGGGTTAAGGGTTAATCTCGAGGGTTAAGGGTTAAGGGTTCATCTCGAGGGTTCAGGGTTCAGGGTTCATCTCGAGGGTTAAGGGTTAAGGGTTAAGGGTTCATCTCGAGAGTTCAGGGTTCGGGGTTCATCTCGAGGGTTCAGGGTGCAGGGTTCATCTCGAGGGTTAAGGGTTAAGGGTAAAGGGTTCATCTCGAGGGTTCCGGGTTCAGGGTTCATCTCGAGGGTTAAGGGTTAAGGGTTCATCTCGAGGGTTAATGGTAAAAGGTTCATCTCGAGGGTTAATGGTAAAGGGTTCAGGGTTCATCTCGAGGGTTAAGGGTTAAGGGTTGAGGGTTCATCTCGAGGGTTCAGGGTTCGGGGTTAATCTCGAGGGTTCAGGGTCCAGGGTTCATCTCGAGGGTTAAGGTTTCATCTCGAGGGTTAAGGGTTCAGGGTTCATCTCGAGGGTTAAGGGTTAAGGGTTCATCTCGAGGGTTAAGGGTTAAGGGTTCATCTCGAGGGTTCAGGGTTCAGGGTTCATCTCGAGGGTTAACGGTTAAGGGTTCATCTCGAGGGCTAAGGGTTCAGGGTTCATCTCGAGGGTTAAGGGTTAAGTGTTAAGGGTTCATCGCGAGGGTTCAGGGTTAAGGGTTCAGGGTTCAGGGTTCATCTCGAGGGTTAAGGGTTAAGGGTTCATCTCGAGGGTTCAGGGTTCAGGGTTCATCTCGAGGGTTCAGGGTTCAGGCTTCATCTCGAGGGTTCAGGGTTAGGGTTAGTGTTCAGGGTTAGGGGTTAGGGGTTCGGGTTCGGGTTCAGGGTTAGGGGTTAGGGTTAGGGTTAGGGGTTAGGGGTTAGGGTTCATCTTGAGGGTTCATCTCGAGGGTTAAGGGTTAAGGGTAAAGGGTTCATCTCGAGGGTTAAGGGTTCATCTCGAGGGTTAAGGGTTAAGGGTCCATCTCGACGGCTAAGGGTTAAGGGTTCATCTCGAGGGTTCAGGGTTAAGGGTTCATCTCGAGGGTTCAGGGTTCATCTCGAGGGTTAAGGGTTAAGGGTTCATCTCGAGGGCTAAGGGTTCAGGGTTCATCTCGAGGGTTAAGGGTTAAGTGTTAAGGGTTCATCGCGAGGGTTCAGGGTTAAGGGTTCAGGGTTCAGGGTTCATCTCGAGGGTTAAGGGTAAAGGGTTAATCTCGAGGGTTAAGGGTAAAGGGTTCAGGGTTCATCAAGAGGGTTAAGGGTTAAGGGTTCATCTCGAGGGTTAAGGGTTCAGGGTTCATCTCGAGAGTTCAGGGTTAGGGTTATGGTTCAGGGTTAGGGGTTAGGGGTTAGGGTTCAGGGTTAGGGGTTAGGGTTAGGGTTAGGGGTTAGGGGTTAGGGTTCATCTCGAGGGTGCATCTCGAGGGTGAAGGGTTAAGGGTTCATCTCGAGGGTTCAGGGTTCAGGGTTCAGGGTTCATCTCGAGGGTTCAGGGTTCAGGGTTCATCTCGAGGGTTCGGGGTTCAGAGTTCATCTCGAGGGTTAAGGGTTCATCTCGAGGGTTAAGGGTTAAGGGTCCATCTCGACGGCTAAGGGTTAAGGGTTCATCTCGAGGGTTCAGGGTTAAGGGTTCATCTCGAGGGTTCAGGGTTCAGGGTTCATCTCGAGGGTTAAGGGTTAAGGGTTCATCTCGAGGGTTAAGGGTTCAGGGTTCATCTCAAGGGTTAAGGGTTAAGGGTTAAGGGTTCATCTCGAGGGTTAAGGGTTCATCTCGAGGGCTAAGGGTTAAGGGTTCATCAAGAGGGTTAAGGGTTAATCTCGAGGGTTAAGGGTAAAGGGTTCAGGGTTCATCTCGAGGGTTAAGGGTTAAGGGTTAAGGGTTCATCTCGAGGGTTAAGGGTTCATCTCGAGGGTTAAGGGTTCAGGGTTCATCTCGAGGGCTAAGGGTTAAAGGTTAATCTCGAGGGTTAAGGGTAAAGGGTTAATCTCGAGGGTTAAGGGTAAAGGGTTCAGGGTTCATCAAGAGGGTTAAGGGTTAAGGGTTCATCTCGAGGGTTAAGGGTTCAGGGTTCATCTCGAGAGTTCAGGGTTAGGGTTATGGTTCAGGGTTAGGGGTTAGGGGTTAGGGTTCAGGGTTAGGGGTTAGGGTTAGGGTTAGGGGTTAGGGGTTAGGGTTCATCTCGAGGGTGCATCTCGAGGGTGAAGGGTTAAGGGTTCATCTCGAGGGTTCAGGGTTAAGGGTTCAGGGTTCAAAGTTCATCTGGAGGGTTCAGGGTTAAGGGTTCAGGGTTCATCTGGAGGGTTCGGGGTTCAGGGTTCATCTCGAGGCTTAAGGGTTAAGGGTTCAGGGTTCATCTCGAGGGTTCAGGGTTCAGGGTTCATCTCGAGGGTTAAGGGTAAAGGGTTCAGGGTTCAGGGTTCATCTCGAGGGTTAAGGGTT
>JAINUF010000026.1:1884923-1892423 GCA_029718625.1 Synaphobranchus kaupii
TCATCTCGAGGGTTCAGGGTGCAGGGTTCATCTCGAGGGTTAAGGGTTAAGGGTAAAGGGTTCATCTCGAGGGTTAAGGGTTAAGGGTTAAGGGTTCATCTCGAGAGTTCAGGGTTCGGGGTTCATCTCGAGGGTTCAGGGTGCAGGGTTCATCTCGAGGGTTAAGGGTTAAGGGTAAAGGGTTCATCTCGAGGGTTAAGGGTTCATCTCGAGGGTTAAGGGTTAAGGGTCCATCTCGACGGCTAAGGGTTAAGGGTTCATCTCGAGGGTTCAGGGTTCAGGGTTCATCTCGAGGGTTAAGGGTTAAGGGTTCATCTCGAGGGTTCAGGGTTCAGGGTTCATCTCGAGGGTTAAGGGTTAAGGGTTCATCTCGAGGGCTAAGGGTTAAGGGTTCATCTCGAGGGTTAAGGGTAAAGGGTTCATCTCGAGGGTTAATGGTAAAGGGTTCAGGGTTCATCTCGAGGGTTAAGGGTTAAGGGTTAAGGGTTCATCTCGAGAGTTCAGGGTTCGGGGTTCATCTCGAGGGTTCAGGGTGCAGGGTTCATCTCGAGGGTTAAGGGTTAAGGGTAAAGGATTCATCTCGAGGGTTAAGGGTTCATCTCGACGGTTAAGGGTTAAGGGTCCATCTCGACGGCTAAGGGTTAAGGGTTCATCGCGAGGGTTCAGGGTTAAGGGTTCAGGGTTCAGGGTTCATCTCGAGGGTTAAGGGTTAAGGGTTCATCTCGAGGGTTCAGGGTTCGGGGTTAATCTCGAGGGTTCAGGGTCCAGGGTTCATCTCGAGGGTTAAGGTTTCATCTCGAGGGTTAAGGGTTCAGGGTTCATCTCGAGGGTTAAGGGTTAAGGGTTCATCTCGAGGGTTAAGGGTTAAGGGTTCATCTCGAGGGTTCAGGGTTCAGGGTTCATCTCGAGGGTTAAGGGTTAAGGGTTAAGGGTTCATCTCGAGAGTTCAGGGTTCGGGGTTCATCTCGAGGGTTCAGGGTGCAGGGTTCATCTCGAGGGTTAAGGGTTAAGGGTAAAGGGTTCATCTCGAGGGTTCCGGGTTCAGGGTTCATCTCGAGGGTTAAGGGTTAAGGGTTCATCTCGAGGGTTAATGGTAAAAGGTTCATCTCGAGGGTTAATGGTAAAGGGTTCAGGGTTCATCTCGAGGGTTAAGGGTTAAGGGTTAAGGGTTCATCTCGAGGGTTCAGGGTTCGGGGTTAATCTCGAGGGTTCAGGGTCCAGGGTTCATCTCGAGGGTTAAGGTTTCATCTCGAGGGTTAAGGGTTCAGGGTTCATCTCGAGGGTTAAGGGTTAATCTCGAGGGTTAAGGGTTAAGGGTTCATCTCGAGGGTTCAGGGTTCAGGGTTCATCTCGAGGGTTAAGGGTTAAGGGTTAAGGGTTCATCTCGAGAGTTCAGGGTTCGGGGTTCATCTCGAGGGTTCAGGGTGCAGGGTTCATCTCGAGGGTTAAGGGTTAAGGGTAAAGGGTTCATCTCGAGGGTTCCGGGTTCAGGGTTCATCTCGAGGGTTAAGGGTTAAGGGTTCATCTCGAGGGTTAATGGTAAAAGGTTCATCTCGAGGGTTAATGGTAAAGGGTTCAGGGTTCATCTCGAGGGTTAAGGGTTAAGGGTTAAGGGTTCATCTCGAGGGTTCAGGGTTCGGGGTTAATCTCGAGGGTTCAGGGTCCAGGGTTCATCTCGAGGGTTAAGGTTTCATCTCGAGGGTTAAGGGTTCAGGGTTCATCTCGAGGGTTAAGGGTTAAGGGTTCATCTCGAGGGTTAAGGGTTAAGGGTTCATCTCGAGGGTTCAGGGTTCAGGGTTCATCTCGAGGGTTAACGGTTAAGGGTTCATCTTGAGGGCTAAGGGTTCAGGGTTCATCTCGAGGGTTAAGGGTTAAGTGTTAAGGGTTCATCGCGAGGGTTCAGGGTTAAGGGTTCAGGGTTCAGGGTTCATCTCGAGGGTTAAGGGTTAAGGGTTCATCTCGAGGGTTCAGGGTTCAGGGTTCATCTCGAGGGTTCAGGGTTCAGGCTTCATCTCGAGGGTTCAGGGTTAGGGTTAGTGTTCAGGGTTAGGGGTTAGGGGTTCGGGTTCGGGTTCAGGGTTAGGGGTTAGGGTTAGGGTTAGGGGTTAGGGGTTAGGGTTCATCTTGAGGGTTCATCTCGAGGGTTAAGGGTTAAGGGTAAAGGGTTCATCTCGAGGGTTAAGGGTTCATCTCGAGGGTTAAGGGTTAAGGGTCCATCTCGACGGCTAAGGGTTAAGGGTTCATCTCGAGGGTTCAGGGTTAAGGGTTCATCTCGAGGGTTCAGGGTTCATCTCGAGGGTTAAGGGTTAAGGGTTCATCTCGAGGGCTAAGGGTTCAGGGTTCATCTCGAGGGTTAAGGGTTAAGTGTTAAGGGTTCATCGCGAGGGTTCAGGGTTAAGGGTTCAGGGTTCAGGGTTCATCTCGAGGGTTAAGGGTTAAGGGTTCATCTCGAGGGTTCAGGGTTCAGGGTTCATCTCGAGGGTTCAGGGTTCAGGCTTCATCTCGAGGGTTCAGGGTTAGGGTTAGTGTTCAGGGTTAGGGGTTAGGGGTTCGGGTTCGGGTTCAGGGTTAGGGGTTAGGGTTAGGGTTAGGGTTAGGGGTTAGGGGTTAGGGTTCATCTTGAGGGTTCATCTCGAGGGTTCAGGGTTAAGGGTTCAGGGTTCAAAGTTCATCTCGAGGGTTCAGGGTTCAGGGTTCAGGGTTCATCTCGAGGGTTCAGGGTTCAGGGTTCATCTCGAGGGTTCGGGGTTCAGAGTTCATCTCGAGGGTTAAGGGTTCATCTCGAGGGTTAAGGGTTAAGGGTCCATCTCGACGGCTAAGGGTTAAGGGTTCATCTCGAGGGTTCAGGGTTAAGGGTTCATCTCGAGGGTTCAGGGTTCAGGGTTCATCTCGAGGGTTAAGGGTTAAGGGTTCATCTCGAGGGTTAAGGGTTCAGGGTTCATCTCAAGGGTTAAGGGTTAAGGGTTAAGGGTTCATCTCGAGGGTTAAGGGTTCATCTCGAGGGCTAAGGGTTAAGGGTTCATCAAGAGGGTTAAGGGTTAATCTCGAGGGTTAAGGGTAAAGGGTTCAGGGTTCATCTCGAGTGTTAAGGGTTAAGGGTTAAGGGTTCATCTCGAGGGTTAAGGGTTCATCTCGAGGGTTAAGGGTTCAGGGTTCATCTCGAGGGCTAAGGGTTAAAGGTTAATCTCGAGGGTTAAGGGTAAAGGGTTAATCTCGAGGGTTAAGGGTAAAGGGTTCAGGGTTCATCAAGAGGGTTAAGGGTTAAGGGTTCATCTCGAGGGTTAAGGGTTCAGGGTTCATCTCGAGAGTTCAGGGTTAGGGTTATGGTTCAGGGTTAGGGGTTAGGGGTTAGGGTTCAGGGTTAGGGGTTAGGGTTAGGGTTAGGGGTTAGGGGTTAGGGTTCATCTCGAGGGTGCATCTCGAGGGTGAAGGGTTAAGGGTTCATCTCGAGGGTTCAGGGTTAAGGGTTCAGGGTTCATCTGGAGGGTTCGGGGTTCAGGGTTCATCTCGAGGCTTAAGGGTTAAGGGTTCAGGGTTCATCTCGAGGGTTCAGGGTTCAGGGTTCATCTCGAGGGTTAAGGGTAAAGGGTTCAGGGTTCAGGGTTTATCTCGAGGGTTAAGGGTTAAGGGTTCATCTCGAGGGTTCAGGGTTCAGGGTTCATCTCGAGGGTTCAGGGTTCAGGCTTCATCTCGAGGGTTCAGGGTTAGGGTTAGTGTTCAGGGTTAGGGGTTAGGGGTTCGGGTTCGGGTTCAGGGTTAGGGGTTAGGGTTAGGGTTAGGGGTTAGGGGTTAGGGTTCATCTTGAGGGTTCATCTCGAGGGTTAAGGGTTAAGATAAAGGGTTCATCTCGAGGGTTAAGGGTTCATCTCGAGGGTTAAGGGTTAAGGGTCCATCTCGACGGCTAAGGGTTAAGGGTTCATCTCGAGGGTTCAGGGTTAAGGGTTCATCTCGAGGGTTCAGGGTTCATCTCGAGGGTTAAGGGTTAAGGGTTCATCTCGAGGGCTAAGGGTTCAGGGTTCATCTCGAGGGTTAAGGGTTAAGTGTTAAGGGTTCATCGCGAGGGTTCAGGGTTAAGGGTTCAGGGTTCAGGGTTCATCTCGAGGGTTAAGGGTTAAGGGTTCATCTCGAGGGTTCAGGGTTCAGGGTTCATCTCGAGGGTTCAGGGTTCAGGCTTCATCTCGAGGGTTCAGGGTTAGGGTTAGTGTTCAGGGTTAGGGGTTAGGGGTTCGGGTTCGGGTTCAGGGTTAGGGGTTAGGGTTAGGGTTAGGGTTAGGGGTTAGGGGTTAGGGTTCATCTTGAGGGTTCATCTCGAGGGTTCAGGGTTAAGGGTTCAGGGTTCAAAGTTCATCTCGAGGGTTCAGGGTTCAGGGTTCAGGGTTCATCTCGAGGGTTCAGGGTTCAGGGTTCATCTCGAGGGTTCGGGGTTCAGAGTTCATCTCGAGGGTTAAGGGTTCATCTCGAGGGTTAAGGGTTAAGGGTCCATCTCGACGGCTAAGGGTTAAGGGTTCATCTCGAGGGTTCAGGGTTAAGGGTTCATCTCGAGGGTTCAGGGTTCAGGGTTCATCTCGAGGGTTAAGGGTTAAGGGTTCATCTCGAGGGTTAAGGGTTCAGGGTTCATCTCAAGGGTTAAGGGTTAAGGGTTAAGGGTTCATCTCGAGGGTTAAGGGTTAAGTGTTAAGGGTTCATCGCGAGGGTTCAGGGTTAAGGGTTCAGGGTTCAGGGTTCATCTCGAGGGTTAAGGGTTAAGGGTTCATCTCGAGGGTTCAGGGTTCAGGGTTCATCTCGAGGGTTCAGGGTTCAGGCTTCATCTCGAGGGTTCAGGGTTAGGGTTAGTGTTCAGGGTTAGGGGTTAGGGGTTCGGGTTCGGGTTCAGGGTTAGGAGTTAGGGTTAGGGTTAGGGGTTAGGGGTTAGGGTTCATCTTGAGGGTTCATCTCGAGGGTTAAGGGTTAAGGGTAAAGGGTTCATCTCGAGGGTTAAGGGTTCATCTCGAGGGTTAAGGGTTAAGGGTCCATCTCGACGGCTAAGGGTTAAGGGTTCATCTCGAGGGTTCAGGGTTAAGGGTTCATCTCGAGGGTTCAGGGTTCATCTCGAGGGTTAAGGGTTAAGGGTTCATCTCGAGGGCTAAGGGTTCAGGGTTCATCTCGAGGGTTAAGGGTTAAGTGTTAAGGGTTCATCGCGAGGGTTCAGGGTTAAGGGTTCAGGGTTCAGGGTTCATCTCGAGGGTTAAGGGTTAAGGGTTCATCTCGAGGGTTCAGGGTTCAGGGTTCATCTCGAGGGTTCAGGGTTCAGGCTTCATCTCGAGGGTTCAGGGTTAGGGTTAGTGTTCAGGGTTAGGGGTTAGGGGTTCGGGTTCGGGTTCAGGGTTAGGGGTTAGGGTTAGGGTTAGGGTTAGGGGTTAGGGGTTAGGGTTCATCTTGAGGGTTCATCTCGAGGGTTAAGGGTTAAGGGTAAAGGGTTCATCTCGAGGGTTAAGGGTTCATCTCGAGGGTTAAGGGTTAAGGGTCCATCTCGACGGCTAAGGGTTAAGGGTTCATCTCGAGGGTTCAGGGTTAAGGGTTCATCTCGAGGGTTCAGGGTTCATCTCGAGGGTTAAGGGTTAGGGTTAGGGTTAGGGTTAGTGTTAGGGTTAGGGTTAGGGTTAGGGTTAGGGTTAGGTTTTTAAGTTAAATCTTTATTTCCCAAGTCAACCCGTGTGAGGGCGCCTTGGGAAGGAAAGTTTGCGCTGGCCATTCAGGGTACTGCAACCTTTAATTTAGGAAGAATTTGGTCCCTAATTTGTTTTACCAGCGTTTATTTAAACCCGCTGGGAATATGGTGTTAAGTTTTCTAATCCAATGTCTTTCTGCTCTACGTCTGTCCTCTTGTGTCCAGTTTATGTTTGTTTGAAGACCCGATATTTCTAGTGCGTCGAGTCCATGGTGTAGGAAGTGCGGCACTAGGTGTGTGTCCATTTCCCTATGGTTTTTAATGTTATATATGTGTTGTGCTAATCTAGTCCTAATTTCATTTCCTGTCTCCCCTACATATTTAACATTGCAGCGTTTGCACTGTATTGCATATACGCAGTTTTGTGTGTTTGCTGTAATTGTTTGTCTTATAAGGTAGGTTGTGTTTGTGGTGTTGTTCTTAATTGCCGTGCTCCGTCTGTGGAATGTCCGGCTTTGTGTGGGTGGGGCGTTGATCACCGGTAGTTTGCTGCTGACCAGATAATCTTTTAGGTTTCGGTTCCTTTTGTATGCCGAAACGATCCTGTGTTCCCGCAGTAGATTAGTATTTTGTAAGGTCCTGCTGAGGTTTTGTTTGATTTTCCTGTTTGCTGTTTGGCTTAATTTTGAGTAAGTGGTGATGAGCGGAATTATTTTCCTCGCGTCCTGTTCTTTTGGGGCCAAGAAGGTTTTCCGGATCTGTCTGAGGAAGGATCTGGAATATCCCCTTGGTTTTAACGCTTTGAATAGTGTTCTGGTTGCCTCCTCGAAATCTGCAGTTTGTGTGCAGATTCTCCTGAATCTTAAGAGTTGTGATTTGATTAAGCCTCCGAATGTGTGTTTTGGGTGGAGACTGTCTTTATGTAGGAGTGCATGTGTGTCTGTGTCTTTAAAGAACACTTTTGTGTCCAGAGTGTGTGTTTGGGGAAATAAGGGTCCTTTGTATGTGGTGGTGTCCAAAAAGTCTATATGTTCACTGTGTGTGGTATGTTTAATTGTTATAGATGTGTGGTGTGTGTTGAGGATTTGTATGAAGTGTTTGAAGTCTTCTGTACTATGTGTCCATGTTCCCCAAATGTCATCTAAGTATCTAAAGTAGTTTGTGGGGAGTTTGGGGCATTTTTTAAAAACTGTTTCCTCCCAGTGTGCCATGTAAATGTTGGCATATGCTGGTGCAAATTTTTTGCCCATCGCTGTGCCGCTGATCTGTAGGAAGAATTCTTTGTTGAATTCAAAGTCGTTTTTTGTAAGGCTTATTTCCAGTAGCTGTAGGAGAATTGTGTCCGGTCGATTGTTGTCCGGGTACTTCTCCATCCAGGTTTTAACTGCTGTTAGTCCCGCTGCTGTGTTTTATGGTTAGGGTTAGGTTTAGGGTTAGGGTTAGGGTTAGGGTTAGGGTTAGGGTTAGGGTTAGGGTTAGGGTTAGGGTTAGGGTTAGGGTTAGGGTTAGGGTTAGGGTTAGGGTTAGGGTTAGGGTTAGGGTTAGGGTTAGGGTTAGGGTTAGGGTTAGGGTTAGGGTTAGGGTTAGGGTTAGGGTTAGGGTTAGGGTTAGGGTTAGGGTTAGGGTTAGGGTTAGGGTTAGGGTTAGGGTTAGGGTTAGGGTTAGGGTTAGGTTAGGGTTAGGGTTAGGGGGTTAGGGTTAGGGTTAGGGTTAGGGTTAGGGTTAGGGTTAGGGTTAGGGTTAGGGTTAGGGTTAGGGTTAGGGTTAGGGTTAGGGTTAGGGTTAGGGTTAGGGTTAGGGTTAGGGTTAGGGTTAGGGTTAGGGTTAGGGTTAGGGTTAGGGTTAGGGTTAGG
>JAINUF010000026.1:1907161-1942161 GCA_029718625.1 Synaphobranchus kaupii
GGTTCGAGGGTTAAAGGGTTAAAGGGTTAGGGTTCGGGTTCGAGGGTTCGAGGGTTAAAGGGTTAGGGTTCGGGTTCGAGGGTTAAAGGGTTAGGGTTCGGGTTCGAGGGTTCGAGGGTTAAAGGGTTAGGGTTCGGGTTCGAGGGTTCGAGGGTTAAAGGGTTAGGGTTCGGGTTCGAGGGTTCGAGGGTTAAAGGGTTAGGGTTCGGGTTCGAGGGTTCGAGGGTTAAAGGGTTAGGGTTCGGGTTCGAGGGTTCGAGGGTTAAAGGGTTAGGGTTCGGGTTCGAGGGTTCGAGGGTTAAAGGGTTAGGGTTCGGGTTCGAGGGTTCGAGGGTTAAAGGGTTAGGGTTCGGGTTCGAGGGTTAAAGGGTTAGGGTTCGGGTTCGAGGGTTAAAGGGTTAGGGTTCGGGTTCGAGGGTTAAAGGGTTAGGGTTCGGGTTCGAGGGTTAAAGGGTTAGGGTTCGGGTTCGAGGGTTAAAGGGTTAAAGGGTTAGGGTTCGGGTTAGGGTTAGGGTTAAAGGGTTAGGGTTCGGGTTCGAGGGTTAAAGGGTTAGGGTTCGGGTTCGAGGGTTAAAGGGTTAGGGTTCGGGTTCGAGGGTTAGAGGGTTAAAGGGTTAGGGTTCGGGTTCGAGGGTTCGAGGGTTAAAGGGTTAGGGTTCGAGGGTTCGAGGGTTAAAGGGTTAGGGTTCGGGTTCGAGGGTTCGAGGGTTAAAGGGTTAGGGTTCGGGTTCGAGGGTTAAAGGGTTAGGGTTCGGGTTCGAGGGTTCGAGGGTTAAAGGGTTAGGGTTCGGGTTCGAGGGTTCGAGGGTTAAAGGGTTAGGGTTCGGGTTCGAGGGTTAAAGGGTTCGGGTTCGAGGGTTCGAGGGTTAAAGGGTTAGGGTTCGGGTTCGAGGGTTAAAGGGTTAGGGTTCGGGTTCGAGGGTTAAAGGGTTAGGGTTCGGGTTCGAGGGTTAAAGGGTTCGGGTTTGAGGGTTCGAGGGTTAAAGGGTTAGGGTTCGGGTTCGAGGGTTCGAGGGTTAAAGGGTTAGGGTTCGGGTTCGAGGGTTAAAGGGTTAGGGTTCGGGTTCGAGGGTTAAAGGGTTAGGGTTCGGGTTCGAGGGTTAAAGGGTTAGGGTTCGGGTTCGAGGGTTAAAGGGTTAGGGTTCGGGTTCGAGGGTTAAAGGGTTAAAGGGTTAGGGTTCGGGTTAGGGTTAGGGTTAAAGGGTTAGGGTTCGGGTTCGAGGGTTAAAGGGTTAGGGTTCGGGTTCGAGGGTTAAAGGGTTAGGGTTCGGGTTCGAGGGTTAAAGGGTTAGGGTTCGGGTTCGAGGGTTAAAGGGTTAGGGTTCGGGTTCGAGGGTTAAAGGGTTAGGGTTCGGGTTCGAGGGTTAAAGGGTTAGGGTTCGGGTTCGAGGGTTAAAGGGTTAGGGTTCGGGTTCGAGGGTTAAAGGGTTAGGGTTCGGGTTCGAGGGTTAAAGGGTTAGGGTTCGGGTTCGAGGGTTCGAGGGTTAAAGGGTTAGGGTTCGAGGGTTCGAGGGTTAAAGGGTTAGGGTTCGGGTTCGAGGGTTCGAGGGTTAAAGGGTTAGGGTTCGGGTTCGAGGGTTAAAGGGTTAGGGTTCGGGTTCGAGGGTTCGAGGGTTAAAGGGTTAGGGTTCGGGTTCGAGGGTTCGAGGGTTAAAGGGTTAGGGTTCGGGTTCGAGGGTTCGAGGGTTAAAGGGTTAGGGTTCGGGTTCGAGGGTTCGAGGGTTAAAGGGTTAGGGTTCGGGTTCGAGGGTTAAAGGGTTAAAGGGTTAGGGTTCGGGTTCGAGGGTTCGAGGGTTAAAGGGTTAGGGTTCGGGTTCGAGGGTTAAAGGGTTAGGGTTCGGGTTCGAGGGTTCGAGGGTTAAAGGGTTAGGGTTCGGGTTCGAGGGTTCGAGGGTTAAAGGGTTAGGGTTCGGGTTCGAGGGTTCGAGGGTTAAAGGGTTAGGGTTCGGGTTCGAGGGTTCGAGGGTTAAAGGGTTAGGGTTCGGGTTCGAGGGTTCGAGGGTTAAAGGGTTAGGGTTCGGGTTCGAGGGTTCGAGGGTTAAAGGGTTAGGGTTCGGGTTCGAGGGTTCGAGGGTTAAAGGGTTAGGGTTCGGGTTCGAGGGTTAAAGGGTTAGGGTTCGGGTTCGAGGGTTAAAGGGTTAGGGTTCGGGTTCGAGGGTTAAAGGGTTAGGGTTCGGGTTCGAGGGTTAAAGGGTTAGGGTTCGGGTTCGAGGGTTAAAGGGTTAAAGGGTTAGGGTTCGGGTTAGGGTTAGGGTTAAAGGGTTAGGGTTCGGGTTCGAGGGTTAAAGGGTTAGGGTTCGGGTTCGAGGGTTAAAGGGTTAGGGTTCGGGTTCGAGGGTTAGAGGGTTAAAGGGTTAGGGTTCGGGTTCGAGGGTTCGAGGGTTAAAGGGTTAGGGTTCGAGGGTTCGAGGGTTAAAGGGTTAGGGTTCGGGTTCGAGGGTTCGAGGGTTAAAGGGTTAGGGTTCGGGTTCGAGGGTTAAAGGGTTAGGGTTCGGGTTCGAGGGTTCGAGGGTTAAAGGGTTAGGGTTCGGGTTCGAGGGTTCGAGGGTTAAAGGGTTAGGGTTCGGGTTCGAGGGTTAAAGGGTTCGGGTTCGAGGGTTCGAGGGTTAAAGGGTTAGGGTTCGGGTTCGAGGGTTCGAGGGTTAAAGGGTTAGGGTTCGGGTTCGAGGGTTAAAGGGTTAGGGTTCGGGTTCGAGGGTTAAAGGGTTAGGGTTCGGGTTCGAGGGTTAAAGGGTTAGGGTTCGGGTTCGAGGGTTAAAGGGTTAGGGTTCGGGTTCGAGGGTTAAAGGGTTAAAGGGTTAGGGTTCGGGTTAGGGTTAGGGTTAAAGGGTTAGGGTTCGGGTTCGAGGGTTAAAGGGTTAGGGTTCGGGTTCGAGGGTTAAAGGGTTAGGGTTCGGGTTCGAGGGTTAAAGGGTTAGGGTTCGGGTTCGAGGGTTAAAGGGTTAGGGTTCGGGTTCGAGGGTTAAAGGGTTAGGGTTCGGGTTCGAGGGTTAAAGGGTTAGGGTTCGGGTTCGAGGGTTAAAGGGTTAGGGTTCGGGTTCGAGGGTTCGAGGGTTAAAGGGTTAGGGTTCGAGGGTTCGAGGGTTAAAGGGTTAGGGTTCGGGTTCGAGGGTTCGAGGGTTAAAGGGTTAGGGTTCGGGTTCGAGGGTTAAAGGGTTAGGGTTCGGGTTCGAGGGTTAAAGGGTTAGGGTTCGGGTTCGAGGGTTAAAGGGTTAGGGTTCGGGTTCGAGGGTTAAAGGGTTAGGGTTCGGGTTCGAGGGTTAAAGGGTTAAAGGGTTAGGGTTCGAGGGTTAAAGGGTTAAAGGGTTAGGGTTCGGGTTAGGGTTAGGGTTAAAGGGTTAGGGTTCGGGTTCGAGGGTTAAAGGGTTAGGGTTCGGGTTCGAGGGTTAAAGGGTTAGGGTTCGGGTTCGAGGGTTAGAGGGTTAAAGGGTTAGGGTTCGGGTTCGAGGGTTCGAGGGTTAAAGGGTTAGGGTTCGAGGGTTCGAGGGTTAAAGGGTTAGGGTTCGGGTTCGAGGGTTCGAGGGTTAAAGGGTTAGGGTTCGGGTTCGAGGGTTAAAGGGTTAGGGTTCGGGTTCGAGGGTTCGAGGGTTAAAGGGTTAGGGTTCGGGTTCGAGGGTTCGAGGGTTAAAGGGTTAGGGTTCGGGTTCGAGGGTTAAAGGGTTCGGGTTCGAGGGTTCGAGGGTTAAAGGGTTAGGGTTCGGGTTCGAGGGTTCGAGGGTTAAAGGGTTAGGGTTCGGGTTCGAGGGTTAAAGGGTTAGGGTTCGGGTTCGAGGGTTAAAGGGTTAGGGTTCGGGTTCGAGGGTTAAAGGGTTAGGGTTCGGGTTCGAGGGTTAAAGGGTTAGGGTTCGGGGGTTAAAGGGTTAAAGGGTTAAAGGGTTAGGGTTCGGGTTAGGGTTAGGGTTAAAGGGTTAGGGTTCGGGTTCGAGGGTTAAAGGGTTAGGGTTCGGGTTCGAGGGTTAAAGGGTTAGGGTTCGGGTTCGAGGGTTAAAGGGTTAGGGTTCGGGTTCGAGGGTTAAAGGGTTAGGGTTCGGGTTCGAGGGTTAAAGGGTTAGGGTTCGGGTTCGAGGGTTAAAGGGTTAGGGTTCGGGTTCGAGGGTTAAAGGGTTAGGGTTCGGGTTCGAGGGTTAAAGGGTTAGGGTTCGGGTTCGAGGGTTAAAGGGTTAGGGTTCGGGTTCGAGGGTTCGAGGGTTAAAGGGTTAGGGTTCGAGGGTTAAAGGGTTAGGGTTCGGGTTCGAGGGTTCGAGGGTTAAAGGGTTAGGGTTCGGGTTCGAGGGTTAAAGGGTTAGGGTTCGGGTTCGAGGGTTCGAGGGTTAAAGGGTTAGGGTTCGGGTTCGAGGGTTCGAGGGTTAAAGGGTTAGGGTTCGGGTTCGAGGGTTCGAGGGTTAAAGGGTTAGGGTTCGGGTTCGAGGGTTCGAGGGTTAAAGGGTTAGGGTTCGGGTTCGAGGGTTAAAGGGTTAAAGGGTTAGGGTTCGGGTTCGAGGGTTCGAGGGTTAAAGGGTTAGGGTTCGGGTTCGAGGGTTAAAGGGTTAGGGTTCGGGTTCGAGGGTTCGAGGGTTAAAGGGTTAGGGTTCGGGTTCGAGGGTTCGAGGGTTAAAGGGTTAGGGTTCGGGTTCGAGGGTTCGAGGGTTAAAGGGTTAGGGTTCGGGTTCGAGGGTTCGAGGGTTAAAGGGTTAGGGTTCGGGTTCGAGGGTTCGAGGGTTAAAGGGTTAGGGTTCGGGTTCGAGGGTTCGAGGGTTAAAGGGTTAGGGTTCGGGTTCGAGGGTTCGAGGGTTAAAGGGTTAGGGTTCGGGTTCGAGGGTTAAAGGGTTAGGGTTCGGGTTCGAGGGTTAAAGGGTTAGGGTTCGGGTTCGAGGGTTAAAGGGTTAGGGTTCGGGTTCGAGGGTTAAAGGGTTAGGGTTCGGGTTCGAGGGTTAAAGGGTTAAAGGGTTAGGGTTCGGGTTAGGGTTAGGGTTAAAGGGTTAGGGTTCGGGTTCGAGGGTTAAAGGGTTAGGGTTCGGGTTCGAGGGTTAAAGGGTTAGGGTTCGGGTTCGAGGGTTAGAGGGTTAAAGGGTTAGGGTTCGGGTTCGAGGGTTCGAGGGTTAAAGGGTTAGGGTTCGAGGGTTCGAGGGTTAAAGGGTTAGGGTTCGGGTTCGAGGGTTCGAGGGTTAAAGGGTTAGGGTTCGGGTTCGAGGGTTAAAGGGTTAGGGTTCGGGTTCGAGGGTTCGAGGGTTAAAGGGTTAGGGTTCGGGTTCGAGGGTTCGAGGGTTAAAGGGTTAGGGTTCGGGTTCGAGGGTTAAAGGGTTCGGGTTCGAGGGTTCGAGGGTTAAAGGGTTAGGGTTCGGGTTCGAGGGTTAAAGGGTTAGGGTTCGGGTTCGAGGGTTAAAGGGTTAGGGTTCGGGTTCGAGGGTTAAAGGGTTCGGGTTTGAGGGTTCGAGGGTTAAAGGGTTAGGGTTCGGGTTCGAGGGTTCGAGGGTTAAAGGGTTAGGGTTCGGGTTCGAGGGTTAAAGGGTTAGGGTTCGGGTTCGAGGGTTAAAGGGTTAGGGTTCGGGTTCGAGGGTTAAAGGGTTAGGGTTCGGGTTCGAGGGTTAAAGGGTTAGGGTTCGGGTTCGAGGGTTAAAGGGTTAAAGGGTTAGGGTTCGGGTTAGGGTTAGGGTTAAAGGGTTAGGGTTCGGGTTCGAGGGTTAAAGGGTTAGGGTTCGGGTTCGAGGGTTAAAGGGTTAGGGTTCGGGTTCGAGGGTTAAAGGGTTAGGGTTCGGGTTCGAGGGTTAAAGGGTTAGGGTTCGGGTTCGAGGGTTAAAGGGTTAGGGTTCGGGTTCGAGGGTTAAAGGGTTAGGGTTCGGGTTCGAGGGTTAAAGGGTTAGGGTTCGGGTTCGAGGGTTAAAGGGTTAGGGTTCGGGTTCGAGGGTTAAAGGGTTAGGGTTCGGGTTCGAGGGTTCGAGGGTTAAAGGGTTAGGGTTCGAGGGTTCGAGGGTTAAAGGGTTAGGGTTCGGGTTCGAGGGTTCGAGGGTTAAAGGGTTAGGGTTCGGGTTCGAGGGTTAAAGGGTTAGGGTTCGGGTTCGAGGGTTCGAGGGTTAAAGGGTTAGGGTTCGGGTTCGAGGGTTCGAGGGTTAAAGGGTTAGGGTTCGGGTTCGAGGGTTCGAGGGTTAAAGGGTTAGGGTTCGGGTTCGAGGGTTCGAGGGTTAAAGGGTTAGGGTTCGGGTTCGAGGGTTAAAGGGTTAAAGGGTTAGGGTTCGGGTTCGAGGGTTCGAGGGTTAAAGGGTTAGGGTTCGGGTTCGAGGGTTAAAGGGTTAGGGTTCGGGTTCGAGGGTTCGAGGGTTAAAGGGTTAGGGTTCGGGTTCGAGGGTTCGAGGGTTAAAGGGTTAGGGTTCGGGTTCGAGGGTTCGAGGGTTAAAGGGTTAGGGTTCGGGTTCGAGGGTTCGAGGGTTAAAGGGTTAGGGTTCGGGTTCGAGGGTTCGAGGGTTAAAGGGTTAGGGTTCGGGTTCGAGGGTTCGAGGGTTAAAGGGTTAGGGTTCGGGTTCGAGGGTTCGAGGGTTAAAGGGTTAGGGTTCGGGTTCGAGGGTTAAAGGGTTAGGGTTCGGGTTCGAGGGTTAAAGGGTTAGGGTTCGGGTTCGAGGGTTAAAGGGTTAGGGTTCGGGTTCGAGGGTTAAAGGGTTAGGGTTCGGGTTCGAGGGTTAAAGGGTTAAAGGGTTAGGGTTCGGGTTAGGGTTAGGGTTAAAGGGTTAGGGTTCGGGTTCGAGGGTTAAAGGGTTAGGGTTCGGGTTCGAGGGTTAAAGGGTTAGGGTTCGGGTTCGAGGGTTAGAGGGTTAAAGGGTTAGGGTTCGGGTTCGAGGGTTCGAGGGTTAAAGGGTTAGGGTTCGAGGGTTCGAGGGTTAAAGGGTTAGGGTTCGGGTTCGAGGGTTCGAGGGTTAAAGGGTTAGGGTTCGGGTTCGAGGGTTAAAGGGTTAGGGTTCGGGTTCGAGGGTTCGAGGGTTAAAGGGTTAGGGTTCGGGTTCGAGGGTTCGAGGGTTAAAGGGTTAGGGTTCGGGTTCGAGGGTTAAAGGGTTCGGGTTCGAGGGTTCGAGGGTTAAAGGGTTAGGGTTCGGGTTCGAGGGTTCGAGGGTTAAAGGGTTAGGGTTCGGGTTCGAGGGTTAAAGGGTTAGGGTTCGGGTTCGAGGGTTAAAGGGTTAGGGTTCGGGTTCGAGGGTTAAAGGGTTAGGGTTCGGGTTCGAGGGTTAAAGGGTTAGGGTTCGGGTTCGAGGGTTAAAGGGTTAAAGGGTTAGGGTTCGGGTTAGGGTTAGGGTTAAAGGGTTAGGGTTCGGGTTCGAGGGTTAAAGGGTTAGGGTTCGGGTTCGAGGGTTAAAGGGTTAGGGTTCGGGTTCGAGGGTTAAAGGGTTAGGGTTCGGGTTCGAGGGTTAAAGGGTTAGGGTTCGGGTTCGAGGGTTAAAGGGTTAGGGTTCGGGTTCGAGGGTTAAAGGGTTAGGGTTCGGGTTCGAGGGTTAAAGGGTTAGGGTTCGGGTTCGAGGGTTAAAGGGTTAGGGTTCGGGTTCGAGGGTTAAAGGGTTAGGGTTCGGGTTCGAGGGTTAAAGGGTTAGGGTTCGGGTTCGAGGGTTCGAGGGTTAAAGGGTTAGGGTTCGAGGGTTCGAGGGTTAAAGGGTTAGGGTTCGGGTTCGAGGGTTCGAGGGTTAAAGGGTTAGGGTTCGGGTTCGAGGGTTAAAGGGTTAGGGTTCGGGTTCGAGGGTTAAAGGGTTAGGGTTCGGGTTCGAGGGTTAAAGGGTTAGGGTTCGGGTTCGAGGGTTAAAGGGTTAGGGTTCGGGTTCGAGGGTTAAAGGGTTAGGGTTCGGGTTCGAGGGTTAAAGGGTTAAAGGGTTAGGGTTCGGGTTAGGGTTAGGGTTAAAGGGTTAGGGTTCGGGTTCGAGGGTTAAAGGGTTAGGGTTCGGGTTCGAGGGTTAAAGGGTTAGGGTTCGGGTTCGAGGGTTAGAGGGTTAAAGGGTTAGGGTTCGGGTTCGAGGGTTCGAGGGTTAAAGGGTTCGAGGGTTCGAGGGTTAAAGGGTTAGGGTTCGGGTTCGAGGGTTCGAGGGTTAAAGGGTTAGGGTTCGGGTTCGAGGGTTAAAGGGTTAGGGTTCGGGTTCGAGGGTTCGAGGGTTAAAGGGTTAGGGTTCGGGTTCGAGGGTTCGAGGGTTAAAGGGTTAGGGTTCGGGTTCGAGGGTTAAAGGGTTCGGGTTTGAGGGTTCGAGGGTTAAAGGGTTAGGGTTCGGGTTCGAGGGTTCGAGGGTTAAAGGGTTAGGGTTCGGGTTCGAGGGTTAAAGGGTTAGGGTTCGGGTTCGAGGGTTAAAGGGTTAGGGTTCGGGTTCGAGGGTTAAAGGGTTAGGGTTCGGGTTCGAGGGTTAAAGGGTTAGGGTTCGGGTTCGAGGGTTAAAGGGTTAAAGGGTTAGGGTTCGGGTTAGGGTTAGGGTTAAAGGGTTAGGGTTCGGGTTCGAGGGTTAAAGGGTTAGGGTTCGGGTTCGAGGGTTAAAGGGTTAGGGTTCGGGTTCGAGGGTTAAAGGGTTAGGGTTCGGGTTCGAGGGTTAAAGGGTTAGGGTTCGGGTTCGAGGGTTAAAGGGTTAGGGTTCGGGTTCGAGGGTTAAAGGGTTAGGGTTCGGGTTCGAGGGTTAAAGGGTTAGGGTTCGGGTTCGAGGGTTAAAGGGTTAGGGTTCGGGTTCGAGGGTTAAAGGGTTAGGGTTCGGGTTCGAGGGTTCGAGGGTTAAAGGGTTAGGGTTCGAGGGTTCGAGGGTTAAAGGGTTAGGGTTCGGGTTCGAGGGTTCGAGGGTTAAAGGGTTAGGGTTCGGGTTCGAGGGTTAAAGGGTTAGGGTTCGGGTTCGAGGGTTCGAGGGTTAAAGGGTTAGGGTTCGGGTTCGAGGGTTCGAGGGTTAAAGGGTTAGGGTTCGGGTTCGAGGGTTCGAGGGTTAAAGGGTTAGGGTTCGGGTTCGAGGGTTCGAGGGTTAAAGGGTTAGGGTTCGGGTTCGAGGGTTAAAGGGTTAAAGGGTTAAAGGGTTAGGGTTCGGGTTCGAGGGTTCGAGGGTTAAAGGGTTAGGGTTCGGGTTCGAGGGTTAAAGGGTTAGGGTTCGGGTTCGAGGGTTCGAGGGTTAAAGGGTTAGGGTTCGGGTTCGAGGGTTCGAGGGTTAAAGGGTTAGGGTTCGGGTTCGAGGGTTCGAGGGTTAAAGGGTTAGGGTTCGGGTTCGAGGGTTCGAGGGTTAAAGGGTTAGGGTTCGGGTTCGAGGGTTCGAGGGTTAAAGGGTTAGGGTTCGGGTTCGAGGGTTCGAGGGTTAAAGGGTTAGGGTTCGGGTTCGAGGGTTCGAGGGTTAAAGGGTTAGGGTTCGGGTTCGAGGGTTAAAGGGTTAGGGTTCGGGTTCGAGGGTTAAAGGGTTAGGGTTCGGGTTCGAGGGTTAAAGGGTTAGGGTTCGGGTTCGAGGGTTAAAGGGTTAGGGTTCGGGTTCGAGGGTTAAAGGGTTAAAGGGTTAGGGTTCGGGTTAGGGTTAGGGTTAAAGGGTTAGGGTTCGGGTTCGAGGGTTAGGGTTCGGGTTCGAGGGTTAAAGGGTTAGGGTTCGGGTTCGAGGGTTAGAGGGTTAAAGGGTTAGGGTTCGGGTTCGAGGGTTCGAGGGTTAAAGGGTTAGGGTTCGAGGGTTCGAGGGTTAAAGGGTTAGGGTTCGGGTTCGAGGGTTCGAGGGTTAAAGGGTTAGGGTTCGGGTTCGAGGGTTAAAGGGTTAGGGTTCGGGTTCGAGGGTTCGAGGGTTAAAGGGTTAGGGTTCGGGTTCGAGGGTTCGAGGGTTAAAGGGTTAGGGTTCGGGTTCGAGGGTTAAAGGGTTCGGGTTCGAGGGTTCGAGGGTTAAAGGGTTAGGGTTCGGGTTCGAGGGTTCGAGGGTTAAAGGGTTAGGGTTCGGGTTCGAGGGTTAAAGGGTTAGGGTTCGGGTTCGAGGGTTAAAGGGTTAGGGTTCGGGTTCGAGGGTTAAAGGGTTAGGGTTCGGGTTCGAGGGTTAAAGGGTTAGGGTTCGGGTTCGAGGGTTAAAGGGTTAAAGGGTTAGGGTTCGGGTTAGGGTTAGGGTTAAAGGGTTAGGGTTCGGGTTCGAGGGTTAAAGGGTTAGGGTTCGGGTTCGAGGGTTAAAGGGTTAGGGTTCGGGTTCGAGGGTTAAAGGGTTAGGGTTCGGGTTCGAGGGTTAAAGGGTTAGGGTTCGGGTTCGAGGGTTAAAGGGTTAGGGTTCGGGTTCGAGGGTTAAAGGGTTAGGGTTCGGGTTCGAGGGTTAAAGGGTTAGGGTTCGGGTTCGAGGGTTCGAGGGTTAAAGGGTTAGGGTTCGAGGGTTCGAGGGTTAAAGGGTTAGGGTTCGGGTTCGAGGGTTCGAGGGTTAAAGGGTTAGGGTTCGGGTTCGAGGGTTAAAGGGTTAGGGTTCGGGTTCGAGGGTTAAAGGGTTAGGGTTCGGGTTCGAGGGTTAAAGGGTTAGGGTTCGGGTTCGAGGGTTAAAGGGTTAGGGTTCGGGTTCGAGGGTTAAAGGGTTAAAGGGTTAGGGTTCGAGGGTTAAAGGGTTAAAGGGTTAGGGTTCGGGTTAGGGTTAGGGTTAAAGGGTTAGGGTTCGGGTTCGAGGGTTAAAGGGTTAGGGTTCGGGTTCGAGGGTTAAAGGGTTAGGGTTCGGGTTCGAGGGTTAGAGGGTTAAAGGGTTAGGGTTCGGGTTCGAGGGTTCGAGGGTTAAAGGGTTAGGGTTCGAGGGTTCGAGGGTTAAAGGGTTAGGGTTCGGGTTCGAGGGTTCGAGGGTTAAAGGGTTAGGGTTCGGGTTCGAGGGTTAAAGGGTTAGGGTTCGGGTTCGAGGGTTCGAGGGTTAAAGGGTTAGGGTTCGGGTTCGAGGGTTCGAGGGTTAAAGGGTTAGGGTTCGGGTTCGAGGGTTAAAGGGTTCGGGTTCGAGGGTTCGAGGGTTAAAGGGTTAGGGTTCGGGTTCGAGGGTTCGAGGGTTAAAGGGTTAGGGTTCGGGTTCGAGGGTTAAAGGGTTAGGGTTCGGGTTCGAGGGTTAAAGGGTTAGGGTTCGGGTTCGAGGGTTAAAGGGTTAGGGTTCGGGTTCGAGGGTTAAAGGGTTAGGGTTCGGGGGTTAAAGGGTTAAAGGGTTAAAGGGTTAGGGTTCGGGTTAGGGTTAGGGTTAAAGGGTTAGGGTTCGGGTTCGAGGGTTAAAGGGTTAGGGTTCGGGTTCGAGGGTTAAAGGGTTAGGGTTCGGGTTCGAGGGTTAAAGGGTTAGGGTTCGGGTTCGAGGGTTAAAGGGTTAGGGTTCGGGTTCGAGGGTTAAAGGGTTAGGGTTCGGGTTCGAGGGTTAAAGGGTTAGGGTTCGGGTTCGAGGGTTAAAGGGTTAGGGTTCGGGTTCGAGGGTTAAAGGGTTAGGGTTCGGGTTCGAGGGTTAAAGGGTTAGGGTTCGGGTTCGAGGGTTCGAGGGTTAAAGGGTTAGGGTTCGAGGGTTAAAGGGTTAGGGTTCGGGTTCGAGGGTTCGAGGGTTAAAGGGTTAGGGTTCGGGTTCGAGGGTTAAAGGGTTAGGGTTCGGGTTCGAGGGTTCGAGGGTTAAAGGGTTAGGGTTCGGGTTCGAGGGTTCGAGGGTTAAAGGGTTAGGGTTCGGGTTCGAGGGTTCGAGGGTTAAAGGGTTAGGGTTCGGGTTCGAGGGTTCGAGGGTTAAAGGGTTAGGGTTCGGGTTCGAGGGTTAAAGGGTTAAAGGGTTAGGGTTCGGGTTCGAGGGTTCGAGGGTTAAAGGGTTAGGGTTCGGGTTCGAGGGTTAAAGGGTTAGGGTTCGGGTTCGAGGGTTCGAGGGTTAAAGGGTTAGGGTTCGGGTTCGAGGGTTCGAGGGTTAAAGGGTTAGGGTTCGGGTTCGAGGATTCGAGGGTTAAAGGGTTAGGGTTCGGGTTCGAGGGTTCGAGGGTTAAAGGGTTAGGGTTCGGGTTCGAGGGTTCGAGGGTTAAAGGGTTAGGGTTCGGGTTCGAGGGTTCGAGGGTTAAAGGGTTAGGGTTCGGGTTCGAGGGTTCGAGGGTTAAAGGGTTAGGGTTCGGGTTCGAGGGTTAAAGGGTTAGGGTTCGGGTTCGAGGGTTAAAGGGTTAGGGTTCGGGTTCGAGGGTTAAAGGGTTAGGGTTCGGGTTCGAGGGTTAAAGGGTTAGGGTTCGGGTTCGAGGGTTAAAGGGTTAAAGGGTTAGGGTTCGGGTTAGGGTTAGGGTTAAAGGGTTAGGGTTCGGGTTCGAGGGTTAAAGGGTTAGGGTTCGGGTTCGAGGGTTAAAGGGTTAGGGTTCGGGTTCGAGGGTTAGAGGGTTAAAGGGTTAGGGTTCGGGTTCGAGGGTTCGAGGGTTAAAGGGTTAGGGTTCGAGGGTTCGAGGGTTAAAGGGTTAGGGTTCGGGTTCGAGGGTTCGAGGGTTAAAGGGTTAGGGTTCGGGTTCGAGGGTTAAAGGGTTAGGGTTCGGGTTCGAGGGTTCGAGGGTTAAAGGGTTAGGGTTCGGGTTCGAGGGTTCGAGGGTTAAAGGGTTAGGGTTCGGGTTCGAGGGTTAAAGGGTTCGGGTTCGAGGGTTCGAGGGTTAAAGGGTTAGGGTTCGGGTTCGAGGGTTAAAGGGTTAGGGTTCGGGTTCGAGGGTTCGAGGGTTAAAGGGTTAGGGTTCGAGGGTTCGAGGGTTAAAGGGTTAGGGTTCGGGTTCGAGGGTTCGAGGGTTAAAGGGTTAGGGTTCGGGTTCGAGGGTTAAAGGGTTAGGGTTCGGGTTCGAGGGTTAAAGGGTTAGGGTTCGGGTTCGAGGGTTAAAGGGTTAGGGTTCGGGTTCGAGGGTTAAAGGGTTAGGGTTCGGGTTCGAGGGTTAAAGGGTTAGGGTTCGGGTTCGAGGGTTAAAGGGTTAAAGGGTTAGGGTTCGGGTTAGGGTTAGGGTTAAAGGGTTAGGGTTCGGGTTCGAGGGTTAAAGGGTTAGGGTTCGGGTTCGAGGGTTAAAGGGTTAGGGTTCGGGTTCGAGGGTTAGAGGGTTAAAGGGTTAGGGTTCGGGTTCGAGGGTTCGAGGGTTAAAGGGTTCGAGGGTTCGAGGGTTAAAGGGTTAGGGTTCGGGTTCGAGGGTTCGAGGGTTAAAGGGTTAGGGTTCGGGTTCGAGGGTTAAAGGGTTAGGGTTCGGGTTCGAGGGTTCGAGGGTTAAAGGGTTAGGGTTCGGGTTCGAGGGTTCGAGGGTTAAAGGGTTAGGGTTCGGGTTCGAGGGTTAAAGGGTTCGGGTTTGAGGGTTCGAGGGTTAAAGGGTTAGGGTTCGGGTTCGAGGGTTCGAGGGTTAAAGGGTTAGGGTTCGGGTTCGAGGGTTAAAGGGTTAGGGTTCGGGTTCGAGGGTTAAAGGGTTAGGGTTCGGGTTCGAGGGTTAAAGGGTTAGGGTTCGGGTTCGAGGGTTAAAGGGTTAGGGTTCGGGTTCGAGGGTTAAAGGGTTAAAGGGTTAGGGTTCGGGTTAGGGTTAGGGTTAAAGGGTTAGGGTTCGGGTTCGAGGGTTAAAGGGTTAGGGTTCGGGTTCGAGGGTTAAAGGGTTAGGGTTCGGGTTCGAGGGTTAAAGGGTTAGGGTTCGGGTTCGAGGGTTAAAGGGTTAGGGTTCGGGTTCGAGGGTTAAAGGGTTAGGGTTCGGGTTCGAGGGTTAAAGGGTTAGGGTTCGGGTTCGAGGGTTAAAGGGTTAGGGTTCGGGTTCGAGGGTTAAAGGGTTAGGGTTCGGGTTCGAGGGTTAAAGGGTTAGGGTTCGGGTTCGAGGGTTCGAGGGTTAAAGGGTTAGGGTTCGAGGGTTCGAGGGTTAAAGGGTTAGGGTTCGGGTTCGAGGGTTCGAGGGTTAAAGGGTTAGGGTTCGGGTTCGAGGGTTAAAGGGTTAGGGTTCGGGTTCGAGGGTTCGAGGGTTAAAGGGTTAGGGTTCGGGTTCGAGGGTTCGAGGGTTAAAGGGTTAGGGTTCGGGTTCGAGGGTTCGAGGGTTAAAGGGTTAGGGTTCGGGTTCGAGGGTTCGAGGGTTAAAGGGTTAGGGTTCGGGTTCGAGGGTTAAAGGGTTAAAGGGTTAAAGGGTTAGGGTTCGGGTTCGAGGGTTCGAGGGTTAAAGGGTTAGGGTTCGGGTTCGAGGGTTAAAGGGTTAGGGTTCGGGTTCGAGGGTTCGAGGGTTAAAGGGTTAGGGTTCGGGTTCGAGGGTTCGAGGGTTAAAGGGTTAGGGTTCGGGTTCGAGGGTTCGAGGGTTAAAGGGTTAGGGTTCGGGTTCGAGGGTTCGAGGGTTAAAGGGTTAGGGTTCGGGTTCGAGGGTTCGAGGGTTAAAGGGTTAGGGTTCGGGTTCGAGGGTTCGAGGGTTAAAGGGTTAGGGTTCGGGTTCGAGGGTTCGAGGGTTAAAGGGTTAGGGTTCGGGTTCGAGGGTTAAAGGGTTAGGGTTCGGGTTCGAGGGTTAAAGGGTTAGGGTTCGGGTTCGAGGGTTAAAGGGTTAGGGTTCGGGTTCGAGGGTTAAAGGGTTAGGGTTCGGGTTCGAGGGTTAAAGGGTTAAAGGGTTAGGGTTCGGGTTAGGGTTAGGGTTAAAGGGTTAGGGTTCGGGTTCGAGGGTTAAAGGGTTAGGGTTCGGGTTCGAGGGTTAAAGGGTTAGGGTTCGGGTTCGAGGGTTAGAGGGTTAAAGGGTTAGGGTTCGGGTTCGAGGGTTCGAGGGTTAAAGGGTTAGGGTTCGAGGGTTCGAGGGTTAAAGGGTTAGGGTTCGGGTTCGAGGGTTCGAGGGTTAAAGGGTTAGGGTTCGGGTTCGAGGGTTAAAGGGTTAGGGTTCGGGTTCGAGGGTTCGAGGGTTAAAGGGTTAGGGTTCGGGTTCGAGGGTTCGAGGGTTAAAGGGTTAGGGTTCGGGTTCGAGGGTTAAAGGGTTCGGGTTCGAGGGTTCGAGGGTTAAAGGGTTAGGGTTCGGGTTCGAGGGTTCGAGGGTTAAAGGGTTAGGGTTCGGGTTCGAGGGTTAAAGGGTTAGGGTTCGGGTTCGAGGGTTAAAGGGTTAGGGTTCGGGTTCGAGGGTTAAAGGGTTAGGGTTCGGGTTCGAGGGTTAAAGGGTTAGGGTTCGGGTTCGAGGGTTAAAGGGTTAAAGGGTTAGGGTTCGGGTTAGGGTTAGGGTTAAAGGGTTAGGGTTCGGGTTCGAGGGTTAAAGGGTTAGGGTTCGGGTTCGAGGGTTAAAGGGTTAGGGTTCGGGTTCGAGGGTTAAAGGGTTAGGGTTCGGGTTCGAGGGTTAAAGGGTTAGGGTTCGGGTTCGAGGGTTAAAGGGTTAGGGTTCGGGTTCGAGGGTTAAAGGGTTAGGGTTCGGGTTCGAGGGTTAAAGGGTTAGGGTTCGGGTTCGAGGGTTCGAGGGTTAAAGGGTTAGGGTTCGGGTTCGAGGGTTAAAGGGTTAAAGGGTTAGGGTTCGGGTTCGAGGGTTCGAGGGTTAAAGGGTTAGGGTTCGGGTTCGAGGGTTAAAGGGTTAGGGTTCGGGTTCGAGGGTTCGAGGGTTAAAGGGTTAGGGTTCGGGTTCGAGGGTTCGAGGGTTAAAGGGTTAGGGTTCGGGTTCGAGGGTTCGAGGGTTAAAGGGTTAGGGTTCGAGGGTTCGAGGGTTAAAGGGTTAGGGTTCGGGTTCGAGGGTTCGAGGGTTAAAGGGTTAGGGTTCGGGTTCGAGGGTTAAAGGGTTAGGGTTCGGGTTCGAGGGTTAAAGGGTTAGGGTTCGGGTTCGAGGGTTAAAGGGTTAGGGTTCGGGTTCGAGGGTTAAAGGGTTAGGGTTCGGGTTCGAGGGTTAAAGGGTTAGGGTTCGGGTTCGAGGGTTAAAGGGTTAAAGGGTTAGGGTTCGGGTTAGGGTTAGGGTTAAAGGGTTAGGGTTCGGGTTCGAGGGTTAAAGGGTTAGGGTTCGGGTTCGAGGGTTAAAGGGTTAGGGTTCGGGTTCGAGGGTTAGAGGGTTAAAGGGTTAGGGTTCGGGTTCGAGGGTTCGAGGGTTAAAGGGTTCGAGGGTTCGAGGGTTAAAGGGTTAGGGTTCGGGTTCGAGGGTTCGAGGGTTAAAGGGTTAGGGTTCGGGTTCGAGGGTTAAAGGGTTAGGGTTCGGGTTCGAGGGTTCGAGGGTTAAAGGGTTAGGGTTCGGGTTCGAGGGTTCGAGGGTTAAAGGGTTAGGGTTCGGGTTCGAGGGTTAAAGGGTTCGGGTTTGAGGGTTCGAGGGTTAAAGGGTTAGGGTTCGGGTTCGAGGGTTCGAGGGTTAAAGGGTTAGGGTTCGGGTTCGAGGGTTAAAGGGTTAGGGTTCGGGTTCGAGGGTTAAAGGGTTAGGGTTCGGGTTCGAGGGTTAAAGGGTTAGGGTTCGGGTTCGAGGGTTAAAGGGTTAGGGTTCGGGTTCGAGGGTTAAAGGGTTAAAGGGTTAGGGTTCGGGTTAGGGTTAGGGTTAAAGGGTTAGGGTTCGGGTTCGAGGGTTAAAGGGTTAGGGTTCGGGTTCGAGGGTTAAAGGGTTAGGGTTCGGGTTCGAGGGTTAAAGGGTTAGGGTTCGGGTTCGAGGGTTAAAGGGTTAGGGTTCGGGTTCGAGGGTTAAAGGGTTAGGGTTCGGGTTCGAGGGTTAAAGGGTTAGGGTTCGGGTTCGAGGGTTAAAGGGTTAGGGTTCGGGTTCGAGGGTTAAAGGGTTAGGGTTCGGGTTCGAGGGTTAAAGGGTTAGGGTTCGGGTTCGAGGGTTCGAGGGTTAAAGGGTTAGGGTTCGAGGGTTCGAGGGTTAAAGGGTTAGGGTTCGGGTTCGAGGGTTCGAGGGTTAAAGGGTTAGGGTTCGGGTTCGAGGGTTAAAGGGTTAGGGTTCGGGTTCGAGGGTTCGAGGGTTAAAGGGTTAGGGTTCGGGTTCGAGGGTTCGAGGGTTAAAGGGTTAGGGTTCGGGTTCGAGGGTTCGAGGGTTAAAGGGTTAGGGTTCGGGTTCGAGGGTTCGAGGGTTAAAGGGTTAGGGTTCGGGTTCGAGGGTTAAAGGGTTAAAGGGTTAAAGGGTTAGGGTTCGGGTTCGAGGGTTCGAGGGTTAAAGGGTTAGGGTTCGGGTTCGAGGGTTAAAGGGTTAGGGTTCGGGTTCGAGGGTTCGAGGGTTAAAGGGTTAGGGTTCGGGTTCGAGGGTTCGAGGGTTAAAGGGTTAGGGTTCGGGTTCGAGGGTTCGAGGGTTAAAGGGTTAGGGTTCGGGTTCGAGGGTTCGAGGGTTAAAGGGTTAGGGTTCGGGTTCGAGGGTTCGAGGGTTAAAGGGTTAGGGTTCGGGTTCGAGGGTTCGAGGGTTAAAGGGTTAGGGTTCGGGTTCGAGGGTTCGAGGGTTAAAGGGTTAGGGTTCGGGTTCGAGGGTTAAAGGGTTAGGGTTCGGGTTCGAGGGTTAAAGGGTTAGGGTTCGGGTTCGAGGGTTAAAGGGTTAGGGTTCGGGTTCGAGGGTTAAAGGGTTAGGGTTCGGGTTCGAGGGTTAAAGGGTTAGGGTTCGGGTTCGAGGGTTAAAGGGTTAGGGTTCGGGTTCGAGGGTTAAAGGGTTAGGGTTCGGGTTCGAGGGTTAAAGGGTTAGGGTTCGGGTTCGAGGGTTAAAGGGTTAGGGTTCGGGTTCGAGGGTTAAAGGGTTAGGGTTCGGGTTCGAGGGTTAAAGGGTTAGGGTTCGGGTTCGAGGGTTCGAGGGTTAAAGGGTTAGGGTTCGGGTTCGAGGGTTAAAGGGTTAAAGGGTTAGGGTTCGGGTTCGAGGGTTCGAGGGTTAAAGGGTTAGGGTTCGGGTTCGAGGGTTAAAGGGTTAAAGGGTTAGGGTTCGGGTTAGGGTTAGGGTTAAAGGGTTAGGGTTCGGGTTCGAGGGTTAAAGGGTTAGGGTTCGGGTTCGAGGGTTAAAGGGTTAGGGTTCGGGTTCGAGGGTTAAAGGGTTAGGGTTCGGGTTCGAGGGTTAAAGGGTTAGGGTTCGGGTTCGAGGGTTAAAGGGTTAGGGTTCGGGTTCGAGGGTTAAAGGGTTAGGGTTCGGGTTCGAGGGTTAAAGGGTTAGGGTTCGGGTTCGAGGGTTCGAGGGTTAAAGGGTTAGGGTTCGGGTTCGAGGGTTAAAGGGTTAAAGGGTTAGGGTTCGGGTTCGAGGGTTCGAGGGTTAAAGGGTTAGGGTTCGGGTTCGAGGGTTAAAGGGTTAGGGTTCGGGTTCGAGGGTTCGAGGGTTAAAGGGTTAGGGTTCGGGTTCGAGGGTTCGAGGGTTAAAGGGTTAGGGTTCGGGTTCGAGGGTTCGAGGGTTAAAGGGTTAGGGTTCGAGGGTTCGAGGGTTAAAGGGTTAGGGTTCGGGTTCGAGGGTTCGAGGGTTAAAGGGTTAGGGTTCGGGTTCGAGGGTTAAAGGGTTAGGGTTCGGGTTCGAGGGTTAAAGGGTTAGGGTTCGGGTTCGAGGGTTAAAGGGTTAGGGTTCGGGTTCGAGGGTTAAAGGGTTAGGGTTCGGGTTCGAGGGTTAAAGGGTTAGGGTTCGGGTTCGAGGGTTAAAGGGTTAAAGGGTTAGGGTTCGGGTTAGGGTTAGGGTTAAAGGGTTAGGGTTCGGGTTCGAGGGTTAAAGGGTTAGGGTTCGGGTTCGAGGGTTAAAGGGTTAGGGTTCGGGTTCGAGGGTTAGAGGGTTAAAGGGTTAGGGTTCGGGTTCGAGGGTTCGAGGGTTAAAGGGTTCGAGGGTTCGAGGGTTAAAGGGTTAGGGTTCGGGTTCGAGGGTTCGAGGGTTAAAGGGTTAGGGTTCGGGTTCGAGGGTTAAAGGGTTAGGGTTCGGGTTCGAGGGTTCGAGGGTTAAAGGGTTAGGGTTCGGGTTCGAGGGTTCGAGGGTTAAAGGGTTAGGGTTCGGGTTCGAGGGTTAAAGGGTTCGGGTTTGAGGGTTCGAGGGTTAAAGGGTTAGGGTTCGGGTTCGAGGGTTCGAGGGTTAAAGGGTTAGGGTTCGGGTTCGAGGGTTAAAGGGTTAGGGTTCGGGTTCGAGGGTTAAAGGGTTAGGGTTCGGGTTCGAGGGTTAAAGGGTTAGGGTTCGGGTTCGAGGGTTAAAGGGTTAGGGTTCGGGTTCGAGGGTTAAAGGGTTAAAGGGTTAGGGTTCGGGTTAGGGTTAGGGTTAAAGGGTTAGGGTTCGGGTTCGAGGGTTAAAGGGTTAGGGTTCGGGTTCGAGGGTTAAAGGGTTAGGGTTCGGGTTCGAGGGTTAAAGGGTTAGGGTTCGGGTTCGAGGGTTAAAGGGTTAGGGTTCGGGTTCGAGGGTTAAAGGGTTAGGGTTCGGGTTCGAGGGTTAAAGGGTTAGGGTTCGGGTTCGAGGGTTAAAGGGTTAGGGTTCGGGTTCGAGGGTTAAAGGGTTAGGGTTCGGGTTCGAGGGTTAAAGGGTTAGGGTTCGGGTTCGAGGGTTCGAGGGTTAAAGGGTTAGGGTTCGAGGGTTCGAGGGTTAAAGGGTTAGGGTTCGGGTTCGAGGGTTCGAGGGTTAAAGGGTTAGGGTTCGGGTTCGAGGGTTAAAGGGTTAGGGTTCGGGTTCGAGGGTTCGAGGGTTAAAGGGTTAGGGTTCGGGTTCGAGGGTTCGAGGGTTAAAGGGTTAGGGTTCGGGTTCGAGGGTTCGAGGGTTAAAGGGTTAGGGTTCGGGTTCGAGGGTTCGAGGGTTAAAGGGTTAGGGTTCGGGTTCGAGGGTTAAAGGGTTAAAGGGTTAAAGGGTTAGGGTTCGGGTTCGAGGGTTCGAGGGTTAAAGGGTTAGGGTTCGGGTTCGAGGGTTAAAGGGTTAGGGTTCGGGTTCGAGGGTTCGAGGGTTAAAGGGTTAGGGTTCGGGTTCGAGGGTTCGAGGGTTAAAGGGTTAGGGTTCGGGTTCGAGGGTTCGAGGGTTAAAGGGTTAGGGTTCGGGTTCGAGGGTTCGAGGGTTAAAGGGTTAGGGTTCGGGTTCGAGGGTTCGAGGGTTAAAGGGTTAGGGTTCGGGTTCGAGGGTTCGAGGGTTAAAGGGTTAGGGTTCGGGTTCGAGGGTTCGAGGGTTAAAGGGTTAGGGTTCGGGTTCGAGGGTTAAAGGGTTAGGGTTCGGGTTCGAGGGTTAAAGGGTTAGGGTTCGGGTTCGAGGGTTAAAGGGTTAGGGTTCGGGTTCGAGGGTTAAAGGGTTAGGGTTCGGGTTCGAGGGTTAAAGGGTTAAAGGGTTAGGGTTCGGGTTAGGGTTAGGGTTAAAGGGTTAGGGTTCGGGTTCGAGGGTTAAAGGGTTAGGGTTCGGGTTCGAGGGTTAAAGGGTTAGGGTTCGGGTTCGAGGGTTAGAGGGTTAAAGGGTTAGGGTTCGGGTTCGAGGGTTCGAGGGTTAAAGGGTTAGGGTTCGAGGGTTCGAGGGTTAAAGGGTTAGGGTTCGGGTTCGAGGGTTCGAGGGTTAAAGGGTTAGGGTTCGGGTTCGAGGGTTAAAGGGTTAGGGTTCGGGTTCGAGGGTTCGAGGGTTAAAGGGTTAGGGTTCGGGTTCGAGGGTTCGAGGGTTAAAGGGTTAGGGTTCGGGTTCGAGGGTTAAAGGGTTCGGGTTCGAGGGTTCGAGGGTTAAAGGGTTAGGGTTCGGGTTCGAGGGTTCGAGGGTTAAAGGGTTAGGGTTCGGGTTCGAGGGTTAAAGGGTTAGGGTTCGGGTTCGAGGGTTAAAGGGTTAGGGTTCGGGTTCGAGGGTTAAAGGGTTAGGGTTCGGGTTCGAGGGTTAAAGGGTTAGGGTTCGGGTTCGAGGGTTAAAGGGTTAAAGGGTTAGGGTTCGGGTTAGGGTTAGGGTTAAAGGGTTAGGGTTCGGGTTCGAGGGTTAAAGGGTTAGGGTTCGGGTTCGAGGGTTAAAGGGTTAGGGTTCGGGTTCGAGGGTTAAAGGGTTAGGGTTCGGGTTCGAGGGTTAAAGGGTTAGGGTTCGGGTTCGAGGGTTAAAGGGTTAGGGTTCGGGTTCGAGGGTTAAAGGGTTAGGGTTCGGGTTCGAGGGTTAAAGGGTTAGGGTTCGGGTTCGAGGGTTCGAGGGTTAAAGGGTTAGGGTTCGGGTTCGAGGGTTAAAGGGTTAAAGGGTTAGGGTTCGGGTTCGAGGGTTCGAGGGTTAAAGGGTTAGGGTTCGGGTTCGAGGGTTAAAGGGTTAGGGTTCGGGTTCGAGGGTTCGAGGGTTAAAGGGTTAGGGTTCGGGTTCGAGGGTTCGAGGGTTAAAGGGTTAGGGTTCGGGTTCGAGGGTTCGAGGGTTAAAGGGTTAGGGTTCGGGTTCGAGGGTTCGAGGGTTAAAGGGTTAGGGTTCGGGTTCGAGGGTTCGAGGGTTAAAGGGTTAGGGTTCGGGTTCGAGGGTTCGAGGGTTAAAGGGTTAGGGTTCGGGTTCGAGGGTTCGAGGGTTAAAGGGTTAGGGTTCGGGTTCGAGGGTTAAAGGGTTAGGGTTCGGGTTCGAGGGTTAAAGGGTTAGGGTTCGGGTTCGAGGGTTAAAGGGTTAGGGTTCGGGTTCGAGGGTTAAAGGGTTAGGGTTCGGGTTCGAGGGTTAAAGGGTTAAAGGGTTAGGGTTCGGGTTAGGGTTAGGGTTAAAGGGTTAGGGTTCGGGTTCGAGGGTTAAAGGGTTAGGGTTCGGGTTCGAGGGTTAAAGGGTTAGGGTTCGGGTTCGAGGGTTAGAGGGTTAAAGGGTTAGGGTTCGGGTTCGAGGGTTCGAGGGTTAAAGGGTTAGGGTTCGAGGGTTCGAGGGTTAAAGGGTTAGGGTTCGGGTTCGAGGGTTCGAGGGTTAAAGGGTTAGGGTTCGGGTTCGAGGGTTAAAGGGTTAGGGTTCGGGTTCGAGGGTTCGAGGGTTAAAGGGTTAGGGTTCGGGTTCGAGGGTTCGAGGGTTAAAGGGTTAGGGTTCGGGTTCGAGGGTTAAAGGGTTCGGGTTCGAGGGTTCGAGGGTTAAAGGGTTAGGGTTCGGGTTCGAGGGTTAAAGGGTTAGGGTTCGGGTTCGAGGGTTCGAGGGTTAAAGGGTTAGGGTTCGAGGGTTCGAGGGTTAAAGGGTTAGGGTTCGGGTTCGAGGGTTCGAGGGTTAAAGGGTTAGGGTTCGGGTTCGAGGGTTAAAGGGTTAGGGTTCGGGTTCGAGGGTTAAAGGGTTAGGGTTCGGGTTCGAGGGTTAAAGGGTTAGGGTTCGGGTTCGAGGGTTAAAGGGTTAGGGTTCGGGTTCGAGGGTTAAAGGGTTAGGGTTCGGGTTCGAGGGTTAAAGGGTTAAAGGGTTAGGGTTCGGGTTAGGGTTAGGGTTAAAGGGTTAGGGTTCGGGTTCGAGGGTTAAAGGGTTAGGGTTCGGGTTCGAGGGTTAAAGGGTTAGGGTTCGGGTTCGAGGGTTAGAGGGTTAAAGGGTTAGGGTTCGGGTTCGAGGGTTCGAGGGTTAAAGGGTTCGAGGGTTCGAGGGTTAAAGGGTTAGGGTTCGGGTTCGAGGGTTCGAGGGTTAAAGGGTTAGGGTTCGGGTTCGAGGGTTAAAGGGTTAGGGTTCGGGTTCGAGGGTTCGAGGGTTAAAGGGTTAGGGTTCGGGTTCGAGGGTTCGAGGGTTAAAGGGTTAGGGTTCGGGTTCGAGGGTTAAAGGGTTCGGGTTTGAGGGTTCGAGGGTTAAAGGGTTAGGGTTCGGGTTCGAGGGTTCGAGGGTTAAAGGGTTAGGGTTCGGGTTCGAGGGTTAAAGGGTTAGGGTTCGGGTTCGAGGGTTAAAGGGTTAGGGTTCGGGTTCGAGGGTTAAAGGGTTAGGGTTCGGGTTCGAGGGTTAAAGGGTTAGGGTTCGGGTTCGAGGGTTAAAGGGTTAAAGGGTTAGGGTTCGGGTTAGGGTTAGGGTTAAAGGGTTAGGGTTCGGGTTCGAGGGTTAAAGGGTTAGGGTTCGGGTTCGAGGGTTAAAGGGTTAGGGTTCGGGTTCGAGGGTTAAAGGGTTAGGGTTCGGGTTCGAGGGTTAAAGGGTTAGGGTTCGGGTTCGAGGGTTAAAGGGTTAGGGTTCGGGTTCGAGGGTTAAAGGGTTAGGGTTCGGGTTCGAGGGTTAAAGGGTTAGGGTTCGGGTTCGAGGGTTAAAGGGTTAGGGTTCGGGTTCGAGGGTTAAAGGGTTAGGGTTCGGGTTCGAGGGTTCGAGGGTTAAAGGGTTAGGGTTCGAGGGTTCGAGGGTTAAAGGGTTAGGGTTCGGGTTCGAGGGTTCGAGGGTTAAAGGGTTAGGGTTCGGGTTCGAGGGTTAAAGGGTTAGGGTTCGGGTTCGAGGGTTCGAGGGTTAAAGGGTTAGGGTTCGGGTTCGAGGGTTCGAGGGTTAAAGGGTTAGGGTTCGGGTTCGAGGGTTCGAGGGTTAAAGGGTTAGGGTTCGGGTTCGAGGGTTCGAGGGTTAAAGGGTTAGGGTTCGGGTTCGAGGGTTAAAGGGTTAAAGGGTTAAAGGGTTAGGGTTCGGGTTCGAGGGTTCGAGGGTTAAAGGGTTAGGGTTCGGGTTCGAGGGTTAAAGGGTTAGGGTTCGGGTTCGAGGGTTCGAGGGTTAAAGGGTTAGGGTTCGGGTTCGAGGGTTCGAGGGTTAAAGGGTTAGGGTTCGGGTTCGAGGGTTCGAGGGTTAAAGGGTTAGGGTTCGGGTTCGAGGGTTCGAGGGTTAAAGGGTTAGGGTTCGGGTTCGAGGGTTCGAGGGTTAAAGGGTTCGGGTTCGAGGGTTAAAGGGTTAAAGGGTTAGGGTTCGGGTTAGGGTTAGGGTTAAAGGGTTAGGGTTCGGGTTCGAGGGTTAAAGGGTTAGGGTTCGGGTTCGAGGGTTAAAGGGTTAGGGTTCGGGTTCGAGGGTTAGAGGGTTAAAGGGTTAGGGTTCGGGTTCGAGGGTTCGAGGGTTAAAGGGTTCGAGGGTTCGAGGGTTAAAGGGTTAGGGTTCGGGTTCGAGGGTTCGAGGGTTAAAGGGTTAGGGTTCGGGTTCGAGGGTTAAAGGGTTAGGGTTCGGGTTCGAGGGTTCGAGGGTTAAAGGGTTAGGGTTCGGGTTCGAGGGTTCGAGGGTTAAAGGGTTAGGGTTCGGGTTCGAGGGTTAAAGGGTTCGGGTTTGAGGGTTCGAGGGTTAAAGGGTTAGGGTTCGGGTTCGAGGGTTCGAGGGTTAAAGGGTTAGGGTTCGGGTTCGAGGGTTAAAGGGTTAGGGTTCGGGTTCGAGGGTTAAAGGGTTAGGGTTCGGGTTCGAGGGTTAAAGGGTTAGGGTTCGGGTTCGAGGGTTAAAGGGTTAGGGTTCGGGTTCGAGGGTTAAAGGGTTAAAGGGTTAGGGTTCGGGTTAGGGTTAGGGTTAAAGGGTTAGGGTTCGGGTTCGAGGGTTAAAGGGTTAGGGTTCGGGTTCGAGGGTTAAAGGGTTAGGGTTCGGGTTCGAGGGTTAAAGGGTTAGGGTTCGGGTTCGAGGGTTAAAGGGTTAGGGTTCGGGTTCGAGGGTTAAAGGGTTAGGGTTCGGGTTCGAGGGTTAAAGGGTTAGGGTTCGGGTTCGAGGGTTAAAGGGTTAGGGTTCGGGTTCGAGGGTTAAAGGGTTAGGGTTCGGGTTCGAGGGTTAAAGGGTTAGGGTTCGGGTTCGAGGGTTCGAGGGTTAAAGGGTTAGGGTTCGAGGGTTCGAGGGTTAAAGGGTTAGGGTTCGGGTTCGAGGGTTCGAGGGTTAAAGGGTTAGGGTTCGGGTTCGAGGGTTAAAGGGTTAGGGTTCGGGTTCGAGGGTTCGAGGGTTAAAGGGTTAGGGTTCGGGTTCGAGGGTTCGAGGGTTAAAGGGTTAGGGTTCGGGTTCGAGGGTTCGAGGGTTAAAGGGTTAGGGTTCGGGTTCGAGGGTTCGAGGGTTAAAGGGTTAGGGTTCGGGTTCGAGGGTTAAAGGGTTAAAGGGTTAAAGGGTTAGGGTTCGGGTTCGAGGGTTCGAGGGTTAAAGGGTTAGGGTTCGGGTTCGAGGGTTAAAGGGTTAGGGTTCGGGTTCGAGGGTTCGAGGGTTAAAGGGTTAGGGTTCGGGTTCGAGGGTTCGAGGGTTAAAGGGTTAGGGTTCGGGTTCGAGGGTTCGAGGGTTAAAGGGTTAGGGTTCGGGTTCGAGGGTTCGAGGGTTAAAGGGTTAGGGTTCGGGTTCGAGGGTTCGAGGGTTAAAGGGTTAGGGTTCGGGTTCGAGGGTTCGAGGGTTAAAGGGTTAGGGTTCGGGTTCGAGGGTTCGAGGGTTAAAGGGTTAGGGTTCGGGTTCGAGGGTTAAAGGGTTAGGGTTCGGGTTCGAGGGTTAAAGGGTTAGGGTTCGGGTTCGAGGGTTAAAGGGTTAGGGTTCGGGTTCGAGGGTTAAAGGGTTAGGGTTCGGGTTCGAGGGTTAAAGGGTTAAAGGGTTAGGGTTCGGGTTAGGGTTAGGGTTAAAGGGTTAGGGTTCGGGTTCGAGGGTTAAAGGGTTAGGGTTCGGGTTCGAGGGTTAAAGGGTTAGGGTTCGGGTTCGAGGGTTAGAGGGTTAAAGGGTTAGGGTTCGGGTTCGAGGGTTCGAGGGTTAAAGGGTTAGGGTTCGAGGGTTCGAGGGTTAAAGGGTTAGGGTTCGGGTTCGAGGGTTCGAGGGTTAAAGGGTTAGGGTTCGGGTTCGAGGGTTAAAGGGTTAGGGTTCGGGTTCGAGGGTTCGAGGGTTAAAGGGTTAGGGTTCGGGTTCGAGGGTTCGAGGGTTAAAGGGTTAGGGTTCGGGTTCGAGGGTTAAAGGGTTCGGGTTCGAGGGTTCGAGGGTTAAAGGGTTAGGGTTCGGGTTCGAGGGTTCGAGGGTTAAAGGGTTAGGGTTCGGGTTCGAGGGTTAAAGGGTTAGGGTTCGGGTTCGAGGGTTAAAGGGTTAGGGTTCGGGTTCGAGGGTTAAAGGGTTAGGGTTCGGGTTCGAGGGTTAAAGGGTTAGGGTTCGGGTTCGAGGGTTAAAGGGTTAAAGGGTTAGGGTTCGGGTTAGGGTTAGGGTTAAAGGGTTAGGGTTCGGGTTCGAGGGTTAAAGGGTTAGGGTTCGGGTTCGAGGGTTAAAGGGTTAGGGTTCGGGTTCGAGGGTTAAAGGGTTAGGGTTCGGGTTCGAGGGTTAAAGGGTTAGGGTTCGGGTTCGAGGGTTAAAGGGTTAGGGTTCGGGTTCGAGGGTTAAAGGGTTAGGGTTCGGGTTCGAGGGTTAAAGGGTTAGGGTTCGGGTTCGAGGGTTCGAGGGTTAAAGGGTTAGGGTTCGAGGGTTCGAGGGTTAAAGGGTTAGGGTTCGGGTTCGAGGGTTCGAGGGTTAAAGGGTTAGGGTTCGGGTTCGAGGGTTAAAGGGTTAGGGTTCGGGTTCGAGGGTTAAAGGGTTAGGGTTCGGGTTCGAGGGTTAAAGGGTTAGGGTTCGGGTTCGAGGGTTAAAGGGTTAGGGTTCGGGTTCGAGGGTTAAAGGGTTAAAGGGTTAGGGTTCGAGGGTTAAAGGGTTAAAGGGTTAGGGTTCGGGTTAGGGTTAGGGTTAAAGGGTTAGGGTTCGGGTTCGAGGGTTAAAGGGTTAGGGTTCGGGTTCGAGGGTTAAAGGGTTAGGGTTCGGGTTCGAGGGTTAGAGGGTTAAAGGGTTAGGGTTCGGGTTCGAGGGTTCGAGGGTTAAAGGGTTAGGGTTCGAGGGTTCGAGGGTTAAAGGGTTAGGGTTCGGGTTCGAGGGTTCGAGGGTTAAAGGGTTAGGGTTCGGGTTCGAGGGTTAAAGGGTTAGGGTTCGGGTTCGAGGGTTCGAGGGTTAAAGGGTTAGGGTTCGGGTTCGAGGGTTCGAGGGTTAAAGGGTTAGGGTTCGGGTTCGAGGGTTAAAGGGTTCGGGTTCGAGGGTTCGAGGGTTAAAGGGTTAGGGTTCGGGTTCGAGGGTTCGAGGGTTAAAGGGTTAGGGTTCGGGTTCGAGGGTTAAAGGGTTAGGGTTCGGGTTCGAGGGTTAAAGGGTTAGGGTTCGGGTTCGAGGGTTAAAGGGTTAGGGTTCGGGTTCGAGGGTTAAAGGGTTAGGGTTCGGGGGTTAAAGGGTTAAAGGGTTAAAGGGTTAGGGTTCGGGTTAGGGTTAGGGTTAAAGGGTTAGGGTTCGGGTTCGAGGGTTAAAGGGTTAGGGTTCGGGTTCGAGGGTTAAAGGGTTAGGGTTCGGGTTCGAGGGTTAAAGGGTTAGGGTTCGGGTTCGAGGGTTAAAGGGTTAGGGTTCGGGTTCGAGGGTTAAAGGGTTAGGGTTCGGGTTCGAGGGTTAAAGGGTTAGGGTTCGGGTTCGAGGGTTAAAGGGTTAGGGTTCGGGTTCGAGGGTTAAAGGGTTAGGGTTCGGGTTCGAGGGTTAAAGGGTTAGGGTTCGGGTTCGAGGGTTCGAGGGTTAAAGGGTTAGGGTTCGAGGGTTAAAGGGTTAGGGTTCGGGTTCGAGGGTTCGAGGGTTAAAGGGTTAGGGTTCGGGTTCGAGGGTTAAAGGGTTAGGGTTCGGGTTCGAGGGTTCGAGGGTTAAAGGGTTAGGGTTCGGGTTCGAGGGTTCGAGGGTTAAAGGGTTAGGGTTCGGGTTCGAGGGTTCGAGGGTTAAAGGGTTAGGGTTCGGGTTCGAGGGTTCGAGGGTTAAAGGGTTAGGGTTCGGGTTCGAGGGTTAAAGGGTTAAAGGGTTAGGGTTCGGGTTCGAGGGTTCGAGGGTTAAAGGGTTAGGGTTCGGGTTCGAGGGTTAAAGGGTTAGGGTTCGGGTTCGAGGGTTCGAGGGTTAAAGGGTTAGGGTTCGGGTTCGAGGGTTCGAGGGTTAAAGGGTTAGGGTTCGGGTTCGAGGGTTCGAGGGTTAAAGGGTTAGGGTTCGGGTTCGAGGGTTCGAGGGTTAAAGGGTTAGGGTTCGGGTTCGAGGGTTCGAGGGTTAAAGGGTTAGGGTTCGGGTTCGAGGGTTCGAGGGTTAAAGGGTTAGGGTTCGGGTTCGAGGGTTCGAGGGTTAAAGGGTTAGGGTTCGGGTTCGAGGGTTAAAGGGTTAGGGTTCGGGTTCGAGGGTTAAAGGGTTAGGGTTCGGGTTCGAGGGTTAAAGGGTTAGGGTTCGGGTTCGAGGGTTAAAGGGTTAGGGTTCGGGTTCGAGGGTTAAAGGGTTAAAGGGTTAGGGTTCGGGTTAGGGTTAGGGTTAAAGGGTTAGGGTTCGGGTTCGAGGGTTAAAGGGTTAGGGTTCGGGTTCGAGGGTTAAAGGGTTAGGGTTCGGGTTCGAGGGTTAGAGGGTTAAAGGGTTAGGGTTCGGGTTCGAGGGTTCGAGGGTTAAAGGGTTAGGGTTCGAGGGTTCGAGGGTTAAAGGGTTAGGGTTCGGGTTCGAGGGTTCGAGGGTTAAAGGGTTAGGGTTCGGGTTCGAGGGTTAAAGGGTTAGGGTTCGGGTTCGAGGGTTCGAGGGTTAAAGGGTTAGGGTTCGGGTTCGAGGGTTCGAGGGTTAAAGGGTTAGGGTTCGGGTTCGAGGGTTAAAGGGTTCGGGTTCGAGGGTTCGAGGGTTAAAGGGTTAGGGTTCGGGTTCGAGGGTTAAAGGGTTAGGGTTCGGGTTCGAGGGTTAAAGGGTTAGGGTTCGGGTTCGAGGGTTAAAGGGTTCGGGTTTGAGGGTTCGAGGGTTAAAGGGTTAGGGTTCGGGTTCGAGGGTTCGAGGGTTAAAGGGTTAGGGTTCGGGTTCGAGGGTTAAAGGGTTAGGGTTCGGGTTCGAGGGTTAAAGGGTTAGGGTTCGGGTTCGAGGGTTAAAGGGTTAGGGTTCGGGTTCGAGGGTTAAAGGGTTAGGGTTCGGGTTCGAGGGTTAAAGGGTTAAAGGGTTAGGGTTCGGGTTAGGGTTAGGGTTAAAGGGTTAGGGTTCGGGTTCGAGGGTTAAAGGGTTAGGGTTCGGGTTCGAGGGTTAAAGGGTTAGGGTTCGGGTTCGAGGGTTAAAGGGTTAGGGTTCGGGTTCGAGGGTTAAAGGGTTAGGGTTCGGGTTCGAGGGTTAAAGGGTTAGGGTTCGGGTTCGAGGGTTAAAGGGTTAGGGTTCGGGTTCGAGGGTTAAAGGGTTAGGGTTCGGGTTCGAGGGTTAAAGGGTTAGGGTTCGGGTTCGAGGGTTAAAGGGTTAGGGTTCGGGTTCGAGGGTTCGAGGGTTAAAGGGTTAGGGTTCGAGGGTTCGAGGGTTAAAGGGTTAGGGTTCGGGTTCGAGGGTTCGAGGGTTAAAGGGTTAGGGTTCGGGTTCGAGGGTTAAAGGGTTAGGGTTCGGGTTCGAGGGTTCGAGGGTTAAAGGGTTAGGGTTCGGGTTCGAGGGTTCGAGGGTTAAAGGGTTAGGGTTCGGGTTCGAGGGTTCGAGGGTTAAAGGGTTAGGGTTCGGGTTCGAGGGTTCGAGGGTTAAAGGGTTAGGGTTCGGGTTCGAGGGTTAAAGGGTTAAAGGGTTAGGGTTCGGGTTCGAGGGTTCGAGGGTTAAAGGGTTAGGGTTCGGGTTCGAGGGTTAAAGGGTTAGGGTTCGGGTTCGAGGGTTCGAGGGTTAAAGGGTTAGGGTTCGGGTTCGAGGGTTCGAGGGTTAAAGGGTTAGGGTTCGGGTTCGAGGGTTCGAGGGTTAAAGGGTTAGGGTTCGGGTTCGAGGGTTCGAGGGTTAAAGGGTTAGGGTTCGGGTTCGAGGGTTCGAGGGTTAAAGGGTTAGGGTTCGGGTTCGAGGGTTCGAGGGTTAAAGGGTTAGGGTTCGGGTTCGAGGGTTCGAGGGTTAAAGGGTTAGGGTTCGGGTTCGAGGGTTAAAGGGTTAGGGTTCGGGTTCGAGGGTTAAAGGGTTAGGGTTCGGGTTCGAGGGTTAAAGGGTTAGGGTTCGGGTTCGAGGGTTAAAGGGTTAGGGTTCGGGTTCGAGGGTTAAAGGGTTAAAGGGTTAGGGTTCGGGTTAGGGTTAGGGTTAAAGGGTTAGGGTTCGGGTTCGAGGGTTAAAGGGTTAGGGTTCGGGTTCGAGGGTTAAAGGGTTAGGGTTCGGGTTCGAGGGTTAGAGGGTTAAAGGGTTAGGGTTCGGGTTCGAGGGTTCGAGGGTTAAAGGGTTAGGGTTCGAGGGTTCGAGGGTTAAAGGGTTAGGGTTCGGGTTCGAGGGTTCGAGGGTTAAAGGGTTAGGGTTCGGGTTCGAGGGTTAAAGGGTTAGGGTTCGGGTTCGAGGGTTAAAGGGTTAGGGTTCGGGTTCGAGGGTTAAAGGGTTAAAGGGTTAGGGTTCGAGGGTTAAAGGGTTAAAGGGTTAGGGTTCGGGTTAGGGTTAGGGTTAAAGGGTTAGGGTTCGGGTTCGAGGGTTAAAGGGTTAGGGTTCGGGTTCGAGGGTTAAAGGGTTAGGGTTCGGGTTCGAGGGTTAGAGGGTTAAAGGGTTAGGGTTCGGGTTCGAGGGTTCGAGGGTTAAAGGGTTAGGGTTCGAGGGTTCGAGGGTTAAAGGGTTAGGGTTCGGGTTCGAGGGTTCGAGGGTTAAAGGGTTAGGGTTCGGGTTCGAGGGTTAAAGGGTTAGGGTTCGGGTTCGAGGGTTCGAGGGTTAAAGGGTTAGGGTTCGGGTTCGAGGGTTCGAGGGTTAAAGGGTTAGGGTTCGGGTTCGAGGGTTAAAGGGTTCGGGTTCGAGGGTTCGAGGGTTAAAGGGTTAGGGTTCGGGTTCGAGGGTTCGAGGGTTAAAGGGTTAGGGTTCGGGTTCGAGGGTTAAAGGGTTAGGGTTCGGGTTCGAGGGTTAAAGGGTTAGGGTTCGGGTTCGAGGGTTAAAGGGTTAGGGTTCGGGTTCGAGGGTTAAAGGGTTAGGGTTCGGGGGTTAAAGGGTTAAAGGGTTAAAGGGTTAGGGTTCGGGTTAGGGTTAGGGTTAGGGTTAGGGTTAGGGTTAGGGTTAGGGTTAGGGTTAGGGTTAGGGTTAGGGTTAGGGTTAGGGTTAGGTTTTTAAGTTAAATCTTTATTTCCCAAGTCAACCCGTGTGAGGGCGCCTTGGGAAGGAAAGTTTGCGCTGGCCATTCAGGGTACTGCAACCTTTAATTTAGGAAGAATTTGGTCCCTAATTTGTTTTACCAGCGTTTATTTAAACCCGCTGGGAATATGGTGTTAAGTTTTCTAATCCAATGTCTTTCTGCTCTACGTCTGTCCTCTTGTGTCCAGTTTATGTTTGTTTGAAGACCCGATATTTCTAGTGCGTCGAGTCCATGGTGTAGGAAGTGCGGCACTAGGTGTGTGTCCATTTCCCTATGGTTTTTAATGTTATATATGTGTTGTGCTAATCTAGTCCTAATTTCATTTCCTGTCTCCCCTACATATTTAACATTGCAGCGTTTGCACTGTATTGCATATACGCAGTTTTGTGTGTTTGCTGTAATTGTTTGTCTTATAAGGTAGGTTGTGTTTGTGGTGTTGTTCTTAATTGCCGTGCTCCGTCTGTGGAATGTCCGGCTTTGTGTGGGTGGGGCGTTGATCACCGGTAGTTTGCTGCTGACCAGATAATCTTTTAGGTTTCGGTTCCTTTTGTATGCCGAAACGATCCTGTGTTCCCGCAGTAGATTAGTATTTTGTAAGGTCCTGCTGAGGTTTTGTTTGATTTTCCTGTTTGCTGTTTGGCTTAATTTTGAGTAAGTGGTGATGAGCGGAATTATTTTCCTCGCGTCCTGTTCTTTTGGGGCCAAGAAGGTTTTCCGGATCTGTCTGAGGAAGGATCTGGAATATCCCCTTGGTTTTAACGCTTTGAATAGTGTTCTGGTTGCCTCCTCGAAATCTGCAGTTTGTGTGCAGATTCTCCTGAATCTTAAGAGTTGTGATTTGATTAAGCCTCCGAATGTGTGTTTTGGGTGGAGACTGTCTTTATGTAGGAGTGCATGTGTGTCTGTGTCTTTAAAGAACACTTTTGTGTCCAGAGTGTGTGTTTGGGGAAATAAGGGTCCTTTGTATGTGGTGGTGTCCAAAAAGTCTATATGTTCACTGTGTGTGGTATGTTTAATTGTTATAGATGTGTGGTGTGTGTTGAGGATTTGTATGAAGTGTTTGAAGTCTTCTGTACTATGTGTCCATGTTCCCCAAATGTCATCTAAGTATCTAAAGTAGTTTGTGGGGAGTTTGGGGCATTTTTTAAAAACTGTTTCCTCCCAGTGTGCCATGTAAATGTTGGCATATGCTGGTGCAAATTTTTTGCCCATCGCTGTGCCGCTGATCTGTAGGAAGAATTCTTTGTTGAATTCAAAGTCGTTTTTTGTAAGGCTTATTTCCAGTAGCTGTAGGAGAATTGTGTCCGGTCGATTGTTGTCCGGGTACTTCTCCATCCAGGTTTTAACTGCTGTTAGTCCTGCTGCTGTGTTTATGTTTGTGTAGAGGCTATCTATGTCGATGGTGAAAAGGGTGGCTTCCACCGGTATTTTAGCGTTTTTAATTTTGTGTATGAAATCGTATGTGTCTTTGATGTAGCTATTGTGTTTTGTTGATAGCGGATTGAGGAAAAAATCCAAGTATTCCGCTATTCTGTAGGACTCGCTGTTGCAGTCCGAAATAATAGGTCTCCCTGGCGGGACCTCGTACGGTACGCTCCAGGATTCCGGTGTCTTGTGTATTTTAGGGAGGAGGTAAAAAATTCTAGGTCGCGGGTTGTCCTCCCCCCCTTAGGTAAAAGCTTTGCCGTTTTGTGATGTAATTCTTTTCTACGAGTGTCCGTATGATGGTGTGTATTTCCTGCGCTGTGTCCGGGTATATGGGTGCATTTAATTTTGTATAATGTGTCGTGTTGTTCAGTTGCCTGTAGGCCTCCTGCGTGTATTGTGCCCTGTCCATGATGACTATTGCACTTCCCTTATCCGCTGGTTTGATTATTATGTGTTTGTTTTTGGCCAGTCGAAGAAGTGCTTGGCTTTCTCCTCTGTTGAGGTTGTTTTCATCTCTGTGGGTTTGTGGATTAAGTGTTGTAATTAGTGTGTTGTTTTCTAGGATTAAGTGTGTGATTTCTGGAGGCATGTCTTCCGGTCTGGGTTCCCAGTTTGATTTAGGTGTGAAGGGTGTCTGTTCCCTGGTTTCCGCCTCCTCAAAGAATACTGCCAGTTTTAGTTTCCTGTGGAACTCCTGGACTTGTCCTCTGAGGGTCTGTTTTTGTTTTTTGCGGGTATTAACCGTGGGAATGAACGACAGACCCCTATCCAGAAGGCTGTATTCATCCTGAGTGGGTGTATAATTGTTACTTAATAGTACTATATTTTTGTTCCCCTCCCTGTTTGTGCTTGGGTTTATGGGGATTGCTAGTTTAAATGCTGCAGCCAGTGGTTGAGCATGTCAGTTGCTGTCCTATCCGTCCAGTGGATGTCGTCTGTTCCAGTGTCAAAGTCCGCCTCCGGAAGCTTTGGGATGTGTGGCATGTTCCTGCGGATGTGCTCGTTCATTTCTTCCAGGTTTTCCTTCTGGCGGCACTGCAGGTTCCCGGAGTAGTTTATCAGCGGAATCCAGATCTCCGCTGACGGGAATGTGTTTTTGGCTGCCCTCAGTGTGGTTTGGACTTGCTTGATGGCAGTTCTCTTGGGGTGCTGGTCCTTGTTGTTCATCCCAAAGGACAGGATGACTCTCTGTACCTTAGGGTCCACTGCTGTTTTCTCCAGGAGCCCTGCTGCGTGTAGGAATGTTGCTCCAGGGTAGCTGTCGATCTGGAGATCTCCCCTGGAGTAGGATTGGATCCTGGAGAGGTTGGAGTCCCCCAGGATGATGTTCTGTTTTCTTACCGGGAGGATCCAATCCTGGACCTTCCTGGTGGATCTGGGGTGTCGTGTGGGGTAGAAGGTCCCGTTTTCTGCTCTGGCTTCTCTGGTGTGGGGCTGAGGAGTTAGGGTTGTGGGTGGGTTGGTGTTAGGATTAGGGGTGGGGGTATGGTTGGGGTCAGGGTTGGGGGTAGGGTTCGTCCTGGGGTTGGGGTTAGGGTTAGGGTTGGGGGTGGGGTTCGTGCTGGGGTTGGGGTTAGGGTTAAGGTTGGAGGTAGGGTTCGTGCTGGGGTTGGGGTTAGGGTTGGGTTTAGGGTTGGGGGTAGGGTTTGTGCTGGGGTTGGGGTTAGGGTTAGGGTTGGGGTTGGGGTTGGGGTTAGGGTTGGGGGTAGGGTTCGTGCTGGGGTTGGGGTTAGGGTAGGGTTAGGGGTGGGGTTGTGGTTGGTTGTGGAGCGCCCTCTTGTGGTCCTCCGTTGTCGTTGCGGGAGCGGCTGTGGCTCAGTCTGCCAGTCCCCATCATTGTTGGTTGTGGAGCGCCCCCTTGTGGTGTTCCGGTGTCGTTGCGGGAGCGGCCGTCGCTCCGTCTGCCAGTCCTCATGGTTGTTGGTTGTGGAGCGCCCCCTGGTGGTGTTCCGGTGTCGTTGCGGGAGTGGCCGTCGCTCAGTCTCCCAGTCCCCATGGCCTCCCCCGGTTCTTCTGTACCTCCTCTGTGTAGGTGCAGGGCTTCTGGGGGAAGTTGTCTGCCTCAGGGCTGGCCACTCTTTTTGGTACTGGTTCTGGTGCCGGTCCTGGGGTGCTGTGGCCATGGTCCTCCATGTCCTGGGTGGGGGGTTAGGGTTAGGGTTAGGGTTAGGGTTAGGGTTAGGGTTAGGGTTAGGGTTAGGGTTAGGGTTAGGGTTAGGGTTAGGGTTAGGGTTAGGGTTAGGGTTAGGGTTAGGGTTAGGGTTAGGGTTAGGGTTAGGGTTAGGGTTAGGGTTAGGGTTAGGGTTAGGGTTAGGGTTAGGGTTAGGGTTAGGGTTAGGGTTAGGGTTAGGGTTAGGGTTAGGGTTAGGGTTAGGGTTAGGGTTAGGGTTAGGGTTAGGGTTAGGGTTAGGGTTAGGGTTAGGGTTAGGGTTAGGGTTAGGGTTAGGGTTAGGGTTAGGGTTAGGGTTAGGGTTAGGGTTAGGGTTAGGGTTAGGGTTAGGGTTAGGGTTAGGGTTAGGGTTAGGGTTAGGGTTAGGGTTAGGGTTAGGGTTAGGGTTAGGGTTAGGGTTAGGGTTAGGGTTAGGGTTAGGGTTAGGGTTAGGGTTAGGGTTAGGGTTAGGGTTAGGGTTAGGGTTAGGGTTAGGGTTAGGGTTAGGGTTAGGGTTAGGGTTAGGGTTAGGGTTAGGGTTAGGGTTAGGGTTAGGGTTAGGGTTAGGGTTAGGGTTAGGGTTAGGGTTAGGGTTAGGGTTAGGGTTAGGGTTAGGGTTAGGGTTAGGGTTAGGGTTAGGGTTAGGGTTAGGGTTAGGGTTAGGGTTAGGGTTAGGGTTAGGGTTAGGGTTAGGGTTAGGGTTAGGGTTAGGGTTAGGGTTAGGGTTAGGGTTAGGGTTAGGGTTAGGGTTAGGGTTAGGGTTAGGTCAAGGAAAGATGGGCTCCACACTGAGTGTGACGCAGGCACAGGCACAGGTCATAAGATCCCTCTTTATGTTTTTCA
>JAINUF010000026.1:1954265-1956765 GCA_029718625.1 Synaphobranchus kaupii
GGTTAGGAGTTAGGGTTAGGGTTTAGGGTTAGGGTTAGGGTTAGGGTTAGGGTTAGGGTTAGGGTTAGGGTTAGGGTTAGGGTTAGGGTAGTTAGGGTTAGGGTTAGGGTTAGGGTTAGGGTTAGGGTTAGGGTTAGGGTTAGGGTTAGGGTTAGGGTTAGGGTTAGGGTTAGGGTTAGGGTTAGGGTTAGGGTTAGGGTTAGGGTTAGGGTTAGGGTTAGGGTTAGGGTTAGGGTTAGGGTTAGGGTTAGGGTTAGGGTTAGGGTTAGGGTTAGGGTTAGGGTTAGGGTTAGGGTTAGGGTTAGGGTTAGGGTTAGGGTTAGGGTTAGGGGTTAGGGTTAGGGTTAGGGTTAGGGTTAGGGTTAGGGTTAGGGTTAGGGGTTAGGGTTAGGGTTAGGGTTAGGGTTAGGGTTAGGGTTAGGGTTAGGGTTAGGGTTAGGGTTAGGGTTAGGGGTTAGGGTTAGGGTTAGGGTTAGGGTTAGGGTTAGGGTTAGGGTTAGGGTTAGGGTTAGGGTTAGGGTTAGGGTTAGGGTTAGGGTTAGGGTTAGGGTTAGGGTTAGGGTTAGGGTTAGGGTTAGGGTTAGGGTTAGGGTTAGGGTTAGGGTTAGGGTTAGGGTTAGGGTTAGGGTTAGGGTTAGGGTTAGGTTAGGGTTAGGGTTAGGGTTAGGGTTAGGGTTAGGGTTAGGGTTAGGGTTAGGGTTAGGTTAGGGTTAGGGTTAGGGTTAGGGTTAGGGTTAGGGTTAGGGTTAGGGTTAGGGTTAGGGTTAGGGTTAGGGTTAGGGTTAGGGTTAGGGTTAGGGTTAGGGTTAGGGTTAGGGTTAGGGTTAGGGTTAGGGTTAGGGTTAGGGTTAGGGTTAGGGTTAGGGTTAGGGTTAGGGTTAGGGTTAGGTTAGGGTTAGGGTTAGGGTTAGGGTTAGGGTTAGGGTTAGGGTTAGGGTTAGGGTTAGGGTTAGGGTTAGGGTTAGGGTTAGGGTTAGGGTTAGGGTTAGGGTTAGGGTTAGGGTTAGGGTTAGGGTTAGGGTTAGGGTTAGGGTTAGGGTTAGGTTAGGGTTAGGGTTAGGGTTAGGGTTAGGGTTAGGGTTAGGGTTAGGGTTAGGGTTAGGGTTAGGGTTAGGGTTAGGGTTAGGGTTAGGGTTAGGGTTAGGGTTAGGGTTAGGGTTAGGGTTAGGGTTAGGGTTAGGGTTAGGGTTAGGGTTAGGGTTAGGGTTAGGGTTAGGGTTAGGGTTAGGGTTAGGGTTAGGGTTAGGGTTAGGGTTAGGGTTAGGGTTAGGGTTAGGGTTAGGGTTAGGGTTAGGGTTAGGGTTAGGGTTAGGGTTAGGGTTAGGGTTAGGGTTAGGGTTAGGGTTAGGGTTAGGGTTAGGGTTAGGGTTAGGGTTAGGGTTAGGGTTAGGGTTAGGGTTAGGGTTAGGGTTAGGGTTAGGGTTAGGGTTAGGGTTAGGGTTAGGGTTAGGGTTAGGGTTAGGGTTAGGGTTAGGGTTTAGGGTTAGGGTTAGGGTTAGGGTTAGGGTTAGGGTTAGGGTTAGGGTTAGGGTTAGGGTTAGGGTTAGGGTTAGGGTTAGGGGTTAGGGTTAGGGTTAGGGTTAGGGTTAGGGTTAGGGTTAGGGTTAGGGTTAGGGTTAGGGTTAGGGTTAGGGTTAGGGTTAGGGTTAGGGTTAGGGTTAGGGTTAGGTTAGGGTTAGGGTTAGGGTTAGGGTTAGGGTTAGGGTTAGGGTTAGGGTTAGGGTTAGGGTTAGGGTTAGGGTTAGGGTTAGGGTTAGGGTTAGGGTTAGGGTTAGGGTTAGGGTTAGGGTTAGGGTTAGGGTTAGGGTTAGGGTTAGGGTTAGGGTTAGGGTTAGGGTTAGGGTTAGGGTTAGGGTTAGGGTTAGGGTTAGGGTTAGGGTTAGGGTTAGGGGTTAGGGTTAGGGTTAGGGTTAGGGTTAGGGTTAGGGGTTAGGGTTAGGGTTAGGGTTAGGGTTAGGGTTAGGGTTAGGGTTAGGGTTAGGGTTAGGGTTAGGGTTAGGGTTAGGGTTAGGGTTAGGGTTAGGGTTAGGGTTAGGGTTAGGTTAGGGTTAGGGTTAGGGTTAGGGTTAGGGTTAGGGTTAGGGTTAGGGTTAGGGTTAGGGTTAGGGTTAGGGTTAGGGTTAGGGTTAGGGTTAGGGTTAGGGTTAGGGTTAGGGTTAGGGTTAGGGTTAGGGTTAGGGTTAGGGTTAGGGTTAGGGTTAGGGTTAGGGTTAGGGTTAGGGTTAGGGTTAGGGTTAGGGTTAGGGTTAGGGTTAGGGTTAGGGTTAGGGTTAGGGTTAGGGTTAGGGTTAGGGTTAGGGTTAGGGTTTAGGGTTAGGGTTAGGGTTAGGGTTAGGGTTAGGGTTAGGGTTAGGGTTAGGGTTAGGGTTAGGGTTAGGGTTAGGGTTAGGGTTAGGGTTAGGGTTAGGGTTAGGGTTAGGGTTAGGGTTAGGGTTAGGGTTAGGGTTAGGGTTAGGGGTTAGGGTTAGGGTTAGGGTTAGGGTTAGGGTTAGGGTTAGGG
>JAINUF010000026.1:1971765-1994265 GCA_029718625.1 Synaphobranchus kaupii
GGGTTAGGGTTAGGGTTAGGGTTAGGGTTAGGGTTAGGGTTAGGGTTAGGGTTAGGGTTAGGGTTAGGGTTAGGGTTAGGGTTAGGGTTAGGGTTAGGGTTAGGGTTAGGGTTAGGGTTAGGGTTAGGGTTAGGGTTAGGGTTAGGGTTAGGGTTAGGGTTAGGGTTAGGGTTAGGGTTAGGGTTAGGGTTAGGGTTAGGGTTAGGGTTAGGGTTAGGGTTAGGGTTAGGGTTAGGGTTAGGGTTAGGGTTAGGGTTAGGGTTAGGGTTAGGGTTAGGGTTAGGGTTAGGGTTAGGGTTAGGGTTAGGGTTAGGGTTAGGGTTAGGGTTAGGGTTAGGGTTAGGGTTAGGGTTAGGGTTAGGGTTAGGGTTAGGGTTAGGGTTAGGGTTAGGGTTAGGGTTAGGGTTAGGGTTAGGGTTAGGGTTAGGGTTAGGGTTAGGGTTAGGGTTAGGGTTAGGGTTAGGGTTAGGGTTAGGGTTAGGGTTAGGGTTAGGGTTAGGGTTAGGGTTAGGGTTAGGGTTAGGGTTAGGGTTAGGGTTAGGGTTAGGGTTAGGGTTAGGGTTAGGGTTAGGGTTAGGGTTAGGGTTAGGGTTAGGGTTAGGGTTAGGGTTAGGGTTAGGGTTAGGGTTAGGGTTAGGGTTAGGGTTAGGGTTAGGGTTAGGGTTAGGGTTAGGGTTAGGGTTAGGGTTAGGGTTAGGGTTAGGGTTAGGGTTAGGGTTAGGGTTAGGGTTAGGGTTAGGGTTAGGGTTAGGGTTAGGGTTAGGGTTAGGGTTAGGGTTAGGGTTAGGGTTAGGGTTAGGGTTAGGGTTAGGGTTAGGGTTAGGGTTAGGGTTAGGGTTAGGGTTAGGGTTAGGGTTAGGGTTAGGGTTAGGGTTAGGGTTAGGGTTAGGGTTAGGGTTAGGGTTAGGGTTAGGGTTAGGGTTAGGGTTAGGGTTAGGGTTAGGGTTAGGGTTAGGGTTAGGGTTAGGGTTAGGGTTAGGGTTAGGGTTAGGGTTAGGGTTAGGGTTAGGGTTAGGGTTAGGGTTAGGGTTAGGGTTAGGGTTAGGGTTAGGGTTAGGGTTAGGGTTAGGGTTAGGGTTAGGGTTAGGGGTTAGGGTTAGGGTTAGGGTTAGGGTTAGGGTTAGGGTTAGGGTTAGGGTTAGGGTTAGGGTTAGGGTTAGGGTTAGGGTTAGGGTTAGGGTTAGGGTTAGGGTTAGGGTTAGGGTTAGGGTTAGGGTTAGGGTTAGGGTTAGGGTTAGGGTTAGGGTTAGGGTTAGGGTTAGGGTTAGGGTTAGGGTTAGGGTTAGGGTTAGGGTTAGGGTTAGGGTTAGGGTTAGGGTTAGGGTTAGGGTTAGGGTTAGGGTTAGGGTTAGGGTTAGGGTTAGGGTTAGGGTTAGGGTTAGGGTTAGGGTTAGGGTTAGGGTTAGGGTTAGGGTTAGGGTTAGGGTTAGGGTTAGGGTTAGGGTTAGGGTTAGGGTTAGGGTTAGGGTTAGGGTTAGGGTTAGGGTTAGGGTTAGGGTTAGGGTTAGGGTTAGGGTTAGGGTTAGGGTTAGGGTTAGGGTTAGGGTTAGGGTTAGGGTTAGGGTTAGGGTTAGGGTTAGGGTTAGGGTTAGGGTTAGGGTTAGGGTTAGGGTTAGGGTTAGGGTTAGGGTTAGGGTTAGGGTTAGGGTTAGGGTTAGGGTTAGGGTTAGGGTTAGGGTTAGGGTTAGGGTTAGGGTTAGGGTTAGGGTTAGGGTTAGGGTTAGGGTTAGGGTTAGGGTTAGGGTTAGGGTTAGGGTTAGGGTTAGGGTTAGGGTTAGGGTTAGGGTTAGGGTTAGGGTTAGGGTTAGGGTTAGGGTTAGGGTTAGGGTTAGGGTTAGGGTTAGGGTTAGGGTTAGGGTTAGGGTTAGGGTTAGGGTTAGGGTTAGGGTTAGGGTTAGGGTTAGGGTTAGGGTTAGGGTTAGGGTTAGGGTTAGGGTTAGGGTTAGGGTTAGGGTTAGGGTTAGGGTTAGGGTTAGGGTTAGGGTTAGGGTTAGGGTTAGGGTTAGGGTTAGGGTTAGGGTTAGGGTTAGGGTTAGGGTTAGGGTTAGGGTTAGGGTTAGGGTTAGGGTTAGGGTTAGGGTTAGGGTTAGGGTTAGGGTTAGGGTTAGGGTTAGGGTTAGGGTTAGGGTTAGGGTTAGGGTTAGGGTTAGGGTTAGGGTTAGGGTTAGGGTTAGGGTTAGGGTTAGGGTTAGGGTTAGGGTTAGGGTTAGGGTTAGGGTTAGGGTTAGGGTTAGGGTTAGGGTTAGGGTTAGGGTTAGGGTTAGGGTTAGGGTTAGGGTTAGGGTTAGGGTTAGGGTTAGGGTTAGGGTTAGGGTTAGGGTTAGGGTTAGGGTTAGGGTTAGGGTTAGGGTTAGGGTTAGGGTTAGGGTTAGGGTTAGGGTTAGGGTTAGGGTTAGGGTTAGGGTTAGGGTTAGGGTTAGGGTTAGGGTTAGGGTTAGGGTTAGGGTTAGGGTTAGGGTTAGGGTTAGGGTTAGGGTTAGGGTTAGGGTTAGGGTTAGGGTTAGGGTTAGGGTTAGGGTTAGGGTTAGGGTTAGGGTTAGGGTTAGGGTTAGGGTTAGGGTTAGGGTTAGGGTTAGGGTTAGGGTTAGGGTTAGGGTTAGGGTTAGGGTTAGGGTTAGGGTTAGGGTTAGGGTTAGGGTTAGGGTTAGGGTTAGGGTTAGGGTTAGGGTTAGGGTTAGGGTTAGGGTTAGGGTTAGGGTTAGGGTTAGGGTTAGGGTTAGGGTTAGGGTTAGGGTTAGGGTTAGGGTTAGGGTTAGGGTTAGGGTTAGGGTTAGGGTTAGGGTTAGGGTTAGGGTTAGGGTTAGGGTTAGGGTTAGGGTTAGGGTTAGGGTTAGGGTTAGGGTTAGGGTTAGGGTTAGGGTTAGGGTTAGGGTTAGGGTTAGGGTTAGGGTTAGGGTTAGGGTTAGGGTTAGGGTTAGGGTTAGGGTTAGGGTTAGGGTTAGGGTTAGGGTTAGGGTTAGGGTTAGGGTTAGGGTTAGGGTTAGGGTTAGGGTTAGGGTTAGGGTTAGGGTTAGGGTTAGGGTTAGGGTTAGGGTTAGGGTTAGGGTTAGGGTTAGGGTTAGGGTTAGGGTTAGGGTTAGGGTTAGGGTTAGGGTTAGGGTTAGGGTTAGGGTTAGGGTTAGGGTTAGGGTTAGGGTTAGGGTTAGGGTTAGGGTTAGGGTTAGGGTTAGGGTTAGGGTTAGGGTTAGGGTTAGGGTTAGGGTTAGGGTTAGGGTTAGGGTTAGGGTTAGGGTTAGGGTTAGGGTTAGGGTTAGGGTTAGGGTTAGGGTTAGGGTTAGGGTTAGGGTTAGGGTTAGGGTTAGGGTTAGGGTTAGGGTTAGGGTTAGGGTTAGGGTTAGGGTTAGGGTTAGGGTTAGGGTTAGGGTTAGGGTTAGGGTTAGGGTTAGGGTTAGGGTTAGGGTTAGGGTTAGGGTTAGGGTTAGGGTTAGGGTTAGGGTTAGGGTTAGGGTTAGGGTTAGGGTTAGGGTTAGGGTTAGGGTTAGGGTTAGGGTTAGGGTTAGGGTTAGGGTTAGGGTTAGGGTTAGGGTTAGGGTTAGGGTTAGGGTTAGGGTTAGGGTTAGGGTTAGGGTTAGGGTTAGGGTTAGGGTTAGGGTTAGGGTTAGGGTTAGGGTTAGGGTTAGGGTTAGGGTTAGGGTTAGGGTTAGGGTTAGGGTTAGGGTTAGGGTTAGGGTTAGGGTTAGGGTTAGGGTTAGGGTTAGGGTTAGGGTTAGGGTTAGGGTTAGGGTTAGGGTTAGGGTTAGGGTTAGGGTTAGGGTTAGGGTTAGGGTTAGGGTTAGGGTTAGGGTTAGGGTTAGGGTTAGGGTTAGGGTTAGGGTTAGGGTTAGGGTTAGGGTTAGGGTTAGGGTTAGGGTTCAGGGTTAGGGTTAGGGTTAGGGTTAGGGTTAGGGTTAGGGTTAGGGTTAGGGTTAGGGTTAGGGTTAGGGTTAGGGTTAGGGTTAGGGTTAGGGTTAGGGTTAGGGTTAGGGTTAGGGTTAGGGTTAGGGTTAGGGTTAGGGTTAGGGTTAGGGTTAGGGTTAGGGTTAGGGTTAGGGTTAGGGTTAGGGTTAGGGTTAGGGTTAGGGTTAGGGTTAGGGTTAGGGTTAGGGTTAGGGTTAGGGTTAGGGTTAGGGTTAGGGTTAGGGTTAGGGTTAGGGTTAGGGTTAGGGTTAGGGTTAGGGTTAGGGTTAGGGTTAGGGTTAGGGTTAGGGTTAGGGTTAGGGTTAGGGTTAGGGTTAGGGTTAGGGTTAGGGTTAGGGTTAGGGTTAGGGTTAGGGTTAGGGTTAGGGTTAGGGTTAGGGTTAGGGTTAGGGTTAGGGTTAGGGTTAGGGTTAGGGTTAGGGTTAGGGTTAGGGTTAGGGTTAGGGTTAGGGTTAGGGTTAGGGTTAGGGTTAGGGTTAGGGTTAGGGTTAGGGTTAGGGTTAGGGTTAGGGTTAGGGTTAGGGTTAGGGTTAGGGTTAGGGTTAGGGTTAGGGTTAGGGTTAGGGTTAGGGTTAGGGTTAGGGTTAGGGTTAGGGTTAGGGTTAGGGTTAGGGTTAGGGTTAGGGTTAGGGTTAGGGTTAGGGTTAGGGTTAGGGTTAGGGTTAGGGTTAGGGTTAGGGTTAGGGTTAGGGTTAGGGTTAGGGTTAGGGTTAGGGTTAGGGTTAGGGTTAGGGTTAGGGTTAGGGTTAGGGTTAGGGTTAGGGTTAGGGTTAGGGTTAGGGTTAGGGTTAGGGTTAGGGTTAGGGTTAGGGTTAGGGTTAGGGTTAGGGTTAGGGTTAGGGTTAGGGTTAGGGTTAGGGTTAGGGTTAGGGTTAGGGTTAGGGTTAGGGTTAGGGTTAGGGTTAGGGTTAGGGTTAGGGTTAGGGTTAGGGTTAGGGTTAGGGTTAGGGTTAGGGTTAGGGTTAGGGTTAGGGTTAGGGTTAGGGTTAGGGTTAGGGTTAGGGTTAGGGTTAGGGTTAGGGTTAGGGTTAGGGTTAGGGTTAGGGTTAGGGTTAGGGTTAGGGTTAGGGTTAGGGTTAGGGTTAGGGTTAGGGTTAGGGTTAGGGTTAGGGTTAGGGTTAGGGTTAGGGTTAGGGTTAGGGTTAGGGTTAGGGTTAGGGTTAGGGTTAGGGTTAGGGTTAGGGTTAGGGTTAGGGTTAGGGTTAGGGTTAGGGTTAGGGTTAGGGTTAGGGTTAGGGTTAGGGTTAGGGTTAGGGTTAGGGTTAGGGTTAGGGTTAGGGTTAGGGTTAGGGTTAGGGTTAGGGTTAGGGTTAGGGTTAGGGTTAGGGTTAGGGTTAGGGTTAGGGTTAGGGTTAGGGTTAGGGTTAGGGTTAGGGTTAGGGTTAGGGTTAGGGTTAGGGTTAGGGTTAGGGTTAGGGTTAGGGTTAGGGTTAGGGTTAGGGTTAGGGTTAGGGTTAGGGTTAGGGTTAGGGTTAGGGTTAGGGTTAGGGTTAGGGTTAGGGTTAGGGTTAGGGTTAGGGTTAGGGTTAGGGTTAGGGTTAGGGTTAGGGTTAGGGTTAGGGTTAGGGTTAGGGTTAGGGTTAGGGTTAGGGTTAGGGTTAGGGTTAGGGTTAGGGTTAGGGTTAGGGTTAGGGTTAGGGTTAGGGTTAGGGTTAGGGTTAGGGTTAGGGTTAGGGTTAGGGTTAGGGTTAGGGTTAGGGTTAGGGTTAGGGTTAGGGTTAGGGTTAGGGTTAGGGTTAGGGTTAGGGTTAGGGTTAGGGTTAGGGTTAGGGTTAGGGTTAGGGTTAGGGTTAGGGTTAGGGTTAGGGTTAGGGTTAGGGTTAGGGTTAGGGTTAGGGTTAGGGTTAGGGTTAGGGTTAGGGTTAGGGTTAGGGTTAGGGTTAGGGTTAGGGTTAGGGTTAGGGTTAGGGTTAGGGTTAGGGTTAGGGTTAGGGTTAGGGTTAGGGTTAGGGTTAGGGTTAGGGTTAGGGTTAGGGTTAGGGTTAGGGTTAGGGTTAGGGTTAGGGTTAGGGTTAGGGTTAGGGTTAGGGTTAGGGTTAGGGTTAGGGTTAGGGTTAGGGTTAGGGTTAGGGTTAGGGTTAGGGTTAGGGTTAGGGTTAGGGTTAGGGTTAGGGTTAGGGTTAGGGTTAGGGTTAGGGTTAGGGTTAGGGTTAGGGTTAGGGTTAGGGTTAGGGTTAGGGTTAGGGTTAGGGTTAGGGTTAGGGTTAGGGTTAGGGTTAGGGTTAGGGTTAGGGTTAGGGTTAGGGTTAGGGTTAGGGTTAGGGTTAGGGTTAGGGTTAGGGTTAGGGTTAGGGTTAGGGTTAGGGTTAGGGTTAGGGTTAGGGTTAGGGTTAGGGTTAGGGTTAGGGTTAGGGTTAGGGTTAGGGTTAGGGTTAGGGTTAGGGTTAGGGTTAGGGTTAGGGTTAGGGTTAGGGTTAGGGTTAGGGTTAGGGTTAGGGTTAGGGTTAGGGTTAGGGTTAGGGTTAGGGTTAGGGTTAGGGTTAGGGTTAGGGTTAGGGTTAGGGTTAGGGTCTAGGGTTAGGGTTAGGGTTAGGGTTAGGGTTAGGGTTAGGGTTAGGGTTAGGGTTAGGGTTAGGGTTAGGGTTAGGGTTAGGGTTAGGGTTAGGGTTAGGGTTAGGGTTAGGGTTAGGGTTAGGGTTAGGGTTAGGGTTAGGGTTAGGGTTAGGGTTAGGGTTAGGGTTAGGGTTAGGGTTAGGGTTAGGGTTAGGGTTAGGGTTAGGGTTAGGGTTAGGGTTAGGGTTAGGGTTAGGGTTAGGGTTAGGGTTAGGGTTAGGGTTAGGGTTAGGGTTAGGGTTAGGGTTAGGGTTAGGGTTAGGGTTAGGGTTAGGGTTAGGGTTAGGGTTAGGGTTAGGGTTAGGGTTAGGGTTAGGGTTAGGGTTAGGGTTAGGGTTAGGGTTAGGGTTAGGGTTAGGGTTAGGGTTAGGGTTAGGGTTAGGGTTAGGGTTAGGGTTAGGGTTAGGGTTAGGGTTAGGGTTAGGGTTAGGGTTAGGGTTAGGGTTAGGGTTAGGGTTAGGGTTAGGGTTAGGGTTAGGGTTAGGGTTAGGGTTAGGGTTAGGGTTAGGGTTAGGGTTAGGGTTAGGGTTAGGGTTAGGGTTAGGGTTAGGGTTAGGGTTAGGGTTAGGGTTAGGGTTAGGGTTAGGGTTAGGGTTAGGGTTAGGGTTAGGGTTAGGGTTAGGGTTAGGGTTAGGGTTAGGGTTAGGGTTAGGGTTAGGGTTAGGGTTAGGGTTAGGGTTAGGGTTAGGGTTAGGGTTAGGGTTAGGGTTAGGGTTAGGGTTAGGGTTAGGGTTAGGGTTAGGGTTAGGGTTAGGGTTAGGGTTAGGGTTAGGGTTAGGGTTAGGGTTAGGGTTAGGGTTAGGGTTAGGGTTAGGGTTAGGGTTAGGGTTAGGGTTAGGGTTAGGGTTAGGGTTAGGGTTAGGGTTAGGGTTAGGGTTAGGGTTAGGGTTAGGGTTAGGGTTAGGGTTAGGGTTAGGGTTAGGGTTAGGGTTAGGGTTAGGGTTAGGGTTAGGGTTAGGGTTAGGGTTAGGGTTAGGGTTAGGGTTAGGGTTAGGGTTAGGGTTAGGGTTAGGGTTAGGGTTAGGGTTAGGGTTAGGGTTAGGGTTAGGGTTAGGGTTAGGGTTAGGGTTAGGGTTAGGGTTAGGGTTAGGGTTAGGGTTAGGGTTAGGGTTAGGGTTAGGGTTAGGGTTAGGGTTAGGGTTAGGGTTAGGGTTAGGGTTAGGGTTAGGGTTAGGGTTAGGGTTAGGGTTAGGGTTAGGGTTAGGGTTAGGGTTAGGGTTAGGGTTAGGGTTAGGGTTAGGGTTAGGGTTAGGGTTAGGGTTAGGGTTAGGGTTAGGGTTAGGGTTAGGGTTAGGGTTAGGGTTAGGGTTAGGGTTAGGGTTAGGGTTAGGGTTAGGGTTAGGGTTAGGGTTAGGGTTAGGGTTAGGGTTAGGGTTAGGGTTAGGGTTAGGGTTAGGGTTAGGGTTAGGGTTAGGGTTAGGGTTAGGGTTAGGGTTAGGGTTAGGGTTAGGGTTAGGGTTAGGGTTAGGGTTAGGGTTAGGGTTAGGGTTAGGGTTAGGGTTAGGGTTAGGGTTAGGGTTAGGGTTAGGGTTAGGGTTAGGGTTAGGGTTAGGGTTAGGGTTAGGGTTAGGGTTAGGGTTAGGGTTAGGGTTAGGGTTAGGGTTAGGGTTAGGGTTAGGGTTAGGGTTAGGGTTAGGGTTAGGGTTAGGGTTAGGGTTAGGGTTAGGGTTAGGGTTAGGGTTAGGGTTAGGGTTAGGGTTAGGGTTAGGGTTAGGGTTAGGGTTAGGGTTAGGGTTAGGGTTAGGGTTAGGGTTAGGGTTAGGGTTAGGGTTAGGGTTAGGGTTAGGGTTAGGGTTAGGGTTAGGGTTAGGGTTAGGGTTAGGGTTAGGGTTAGGGTTAGGGTTAGGGTTAGGGTTAGGGTTAGGGTTAGGGTTAGGGTTAGGGTTAGGGTTAGGGTTAGGGTTAGGGTTAGGGTTAGGGTTAGGGTTAGGGTTAGGGTTAGGGTTAGGGTTAGGGTTAGGGTTAGGGTTAGGGTTAGGGTTAGGGTTAGGGTTAGGGTTAGGGTTAGGGTTAGGGTTAGGGTTAGGGTTAGGGTTAGGGTTAGGGTTAGGGTTAGGGTTAGGGTTAGGGTTAGGGTTAGGGTTAGGGTTAGGGTTAGGGTTAGGGTTAGGGTTAGGGTTAGGGTTAGGGTTAGGGTTAGGGTTAGGGTTAGGGTTAGGGTTAGGGTTAGGGTTAGGGTTAGGGTTAGGGTTAGGGTTAGGGTTAGGGTTAGGGTTAGGGTTAGGGTTAGGGTTAGGGTTAGGGTTAGGGTTAGGGTTAGGGTTAGGGTTAGGGTTAGGGTTAGGGTTAGGGTTAGGGTTAGGGTTAGGGTTAGGGTTAGGGTTAGGGTTAGGGTTAGGGTTAGGGTTAGGGTTAGGGTTAGGGTTAGGGTTAGGGTTAGGGTTAGGGTTAGGGTTAGGGTTAGGGTTAGGGTTAGGGTTAGGGTTAGGGTTAGGGTTAGGGTTAGGGTTAGGGTTAGGGTTAGGGTTAGGGTTAGGGTTAGGGTTAGGGTTAGGGTTAGGGTTAGGGTTAGGGTTAGGGTTAGGGTTAGGGTTAGGGTTAGGGTTAGGGTTAGGGTTAGGGTTAGGGTTAGGGTTAGGGTTAGGGTTAGGGTTAGGGTTAGGGTTAGGGTTAGGGTTAGGGTTAGGGTTAGGGTTAGGGTTAGGGTTAGGGTTAGGGTTAGGGTTAGGGTTAGGGTTAGGGTTAGGGTTAGGGTTAGGGTTAGGGTTAGGGTTAGGGTTAGGGTTAGGGTTAGGGTTAGGGTTAGGGTTAGGGTTAGGGTTAGGGTTAGGGTTAGGGTTAGGGTTAGGGTTAGGGTTAGGGTTAGGGTTAGGGTTAGGGTTAGGGTTAGGGTTAGGGTTAGGGTTAGGGTTAGGGTTAGGGTTAGGGTTAGGGTTAGGGTTAGGGTTAGGGTTAGGGTTAGGGTTAGGGTTAGGGTTAGGGTTAGGGTTAGGGTTAGGGTTAGGGTTAGGGTTAGGGTTAGGGTTAGGGTTAGGGTTAGGGTTAGGGTTAGGGTTAGGGTTAGGGTTAGGGTTAGGGTTAGGGTTAGGGTTAGGGTTAGGGTTAGGGTTAGGGTTAGGGTTAGGGTTAGGGTTAGGGTTAGGGTTAGGGTTAGGGTTAGGGTTAGGGTTAGGGTTAGGGTTAGGGTTAGGGTTAGGGTTAGGGTTAGGGTTAGGGTTAGGGTTAGGGTTAGGGTTAGGGTTAGGGTTAGGGTTAGGGTTAGGGTTAGGGTTAGGGTTAGGGTTAGGGTTAGGGTTAGGGTTAGGGTTAGGGTTAGGGTTAGGGTTAGGGTTAGGGTTAGGGTTAGGGTTAGGGTTAGGGTTAGGGTTAGGGTTAGGGTTAGGGTTAGGGTTAGGGTTAGGGTTAGGGTTAGGGTTAGGGTTAGGGTTAGGGTTAGGGTTAGGGTTAGGGTTAGGGTTAGGGTTAGGGTTAGGGTTAGGGTTAGGGTTAGGGTTAGGGTTAGGGTTAGGGTTAGGGTTAGGGTTAGGGTTAGGGTTAGGGTTAGGGTTAGGGTTAGGGTTAGGGTTAGGGTTAGGGTTAGGGTTAGGGTTAGGGTTAGGGTTAGGGTTAGGGTTAGGGTTAGGGTTAGGGTTAGGGTTAGGGTTAGGGTTAGGGTTAGGGTTAGGGTTAGGGTTAGGGTTAGGGTTAGGGTTAGGGTTAGGGTTAGGGTTAGGGTTAGGGTTAGGGTTAGGGTTAGGGTTAGGGTTAGGGTTAGGGTTAGGGTTAGGGTTAGGGTTAGGGTTAGGGTTAGGGTTAGGGTTAGGGTTAGGGTTAGGGTTAGGGTTAGGGTTAGGGTTAGGGTTAGGGTTAGGGTTAGGGTTAGGGTTAGGGTTAGGGTTAGGGTTAGGGTTAGGGTTAGGGTTAGGGTTAGGGTTAGGGTTAGGGTTAGGGTTAGGGTTAGGGTTAGGGTTAGGGTTAGGGTTAGGGTTAGGGTTAGGGTTAGGGTTAGGGTTAGGGTTAGGGTTAGGGTTAGGGTTAGGGTTAGGGTTAGGGTTAGGGTTAGGGTTAGGGTTAGGGTTAGGGTTAGGGTTAGGGTTAGGGTTAGGGTTAGGGTTAGGGTTAGGGTTAGGGTTAGGGTTAGGGTTAGGGTTAGGGTTAGGGTTAGGGTTAGGGTTAGGGTTAGGGTTAGGGTTAGGGTTAGGGTTAGGGTTAGGGTTAGGGTTAGGGTTAGGGTTAGGGTTAGGGTTAGGGTTAGGGTTAGGGTTAGGGTTAGGGTTAGGGTTAGGGTTAGGGTTAGGGTTAGGGTTAGGGTTAGGGTTAGGGTTAGGGTTAGGGTTAGGGTTAGGGTTAGGGTTAGGGTTAGGGTTAGGGTTAGGGTTAGGGTTAGGGTTAGGGTTAGGGTTAGGGTTAGGGTTAGGGTTAGGGTTAGGGTTAGGGTTAGGGTTAGGGTTAGGGTTAGGGTTAGGGTTAGGGTTAGGGTTAGGGTTAGGGTTAGGGTTAGGGTTAGGGTTAGGGTTAGGGTTAGGGTTAGGGTTAGGGTTAGGGTTAGGGTTAGGGTTAGGGTTAGGGTTAGGGTTAGGGTTAGGGTTAGGGTTAGGGTTAGGGTTAGGGTTAGGGTTAGGGTTAGGGTTAGGGTTAGGGTTAGGGTTAGGGTTAGGGTTAGGGTTAGGGTTAGGGTTAGGGTTAGGGTTAGGGTTAGGGTTAGGGTTAGGGTTAGGGTTAGGGTTAGGGTTAGGGTTAGGGTTAGGGTTAGGGTTAGGGTTAGGGTTAGGGTTAGGGTTAGGGTTAGGGTTAGGGTTAGGGTTAGGGTTAGGGTTAGGGTTAGGGTTAGGGTTAGGGTTAGGGTTAGGGTTAGGGTTAGGGTTAGGGTTAGGGTTAGGGTTAGGGTTAGGGTTAGGGTTAGGGTTAGGGTTAGGGTTAGGGTTAGGGTTAGGGTTAGGGTTAGGGTTAGGGTTAGGGTTAGGGTTAGGGTTAGGGTTAGGGTTAGGGTTAGGGTTAGGGTTAGGGTTAGGGTTAGGGTTAGGGTTAGGGTTAGGGTTAGGGTTAGGGTTAGGGTTAGGGTTAGGGTTAGGGTTAGGGTTAGGGTTAGGGTTAGGGTTAGGGTTAGGGTTAGGGTTAGGGTTAGGGTTAGGGTTAGGGTTAGGGTTAGGGTTAGGGTTAGGGTTAGGGTTAGGGTTAGGGTTAGGGTTAGGGTTAGGGTTAGGGTTAGGGTTAGGGTTAGGGTTAGGGTTAGGGTTAGGGTTAGGGTTAGGGTTAGGGTTAGGGTTAGGGTTAGGGTTAGGGTTAGGGTTAGGGTTAGGGTTAGGGTTAGGGTTAGGGTTAGGGTTAGGGTTAGGGTTAGGGTTAGGGTTAGGGTTAGGGTTAGGGTTAGGGTTAGGGTTAGGGTTAGGGTTAGGGTTAGGGTTAGGGTTAGGGTTAGGGTTAGGGTTAGGGTTAGGGTTAGGGTTAGGGTTAGGGTTAGGGTTAGGGTTAGGGTTAGGGTTAGGGTTAGGGTTAGGGTTAGGGTTAGGGTTAGGGTTAGGGTTAGGGTTAGGGTTAGGGTTAGGGTTAGGGTTAGGGTTAGGGTTAGGGTTAGGGTTAGGGTTAGGGTTAGGGTTAGGGTTAGGGTTAGGGTTAGGGTTAGGGTTAGGGTTAGGGTTAGGGTTAGGGTTAGGGTTAGGGTTAGGGTTAGGGTTAGGGTTAGGGTTAGGGTTAGGGTTAGGGTTAGGGTTAGGGTTAGGGTTAGGGTTAGGGTTAGGGTTAGGGTTAGGGTTAGGGTTAGGGTTAGGGTTAGGGTTAGGGTTAGGGTTAGGGTTAGGGTTAGGGTTAGGGTTAGGGTTAGGGTTAGGGTTAGGGTTAGGGTTAGGGTTAGGGTTAGGGTTAGGGTTAGGGTTAGGGTTAGGGTTAGGGTTAGGGTTAGGGTTAGGGTTAGGGTTAGGGTTAGGGTTAGGGTTAGGGTTAGGGTTAGGGTTAGGGTTAGGGTTAGGGTTAGGGTTAGGGTTAGGGTTAGGGTTAGGGTTAGGGTTAGGGTTAGGGTTAGGGTTAGGGTTAGGGTTAGGGTTAGGGTTAGGGTTAGGGTTAGGGTTAGGGTTAGGGTTAGGGTTAGGGTTAGGGTTAGGGTTAGGGTTAGGGTTAGGGTTAGGGTTAGGGTTAGGGTTAGGGTTAGGGTTAGGGTTAGGGTTAGGGTTAGGGTTAGGGTTAGGGTTAGGGTTAGGGTTAGGGTTAGGGTTAGGGTTAGGGTTAGGGTTAGGGTTAGGGTTAGGGTTAGGGTTAGGGTTAGGGTTAGGGTTAGGGTTAGGGTTAGGGTTAGGGTTAGGGTTAGGGTTAGGGTTAGGGTTAGGGTTAGGGTTAGGGTTAGGGTTAGGGTTAGGGTTAGGGTTAGGGTTAGGGTTAGGGTTAGGGTTAGGGTTAGGGTTAGGGTTAGGGTTAGGGTTAGGGTTAGGGTTAGGGTTAGGGTTAGGGTTAGGGTTAGGGTTAGGGTTAGGGTTAGGGTTAGGGTTAGGGTTAGGGTTAGGGTTAGGGTTAGGGTTAGGGTTAGGGTTAGGGTTAGGGTTAGGGTTAGGGTTAGGGTTAGGGTTAGGGTTAGGGTTAGGGTTAGGGTTAGGGTTAGGGTTAGGGTTAGGGTTAGGGTTAGGGTTAGGGTTAGGGTTAGGGTTAGGGTTAGGGTTAGGGTTAGGGTTAGGGTTAGGGTTAGGGTTAGGGTTAGGGTTAGGGTTAGGGTTAGGGTTAGGGTTAGGGTTAGGGTTAGGGTTAGGGTTAGGGTTAGGGTTAGGGTTAGGGTTAGGGTTAGGGTTAGGGTTAGGGTTAGGGTTAGGGTTAGGGTTAGGGTTAGGGTTAGGGTTAGGGTTAGGGTTAGGGTTAGGGTTAGGGTTAGGGTTAGGGTTAGGGTTAGGGTTAGGGTTAGGGTTAGGGTTAGGGTTAGGGTTAGGGTTAGGGTTAGGGTTAGGGTTAGGGTTAGGGTTAGGGTTAGGGTTAGGGTTAGGGTTAGGGTTAGGGTTAGGGTTAGGGTTAGGGTTAGGGTTAGGGTTAGGGTTAGGGTTAGGGTTAGGGTTAGGGTTAGGGTTAGGGTTAGGGTTAGGGTTAGGGTTAGGGTTAGGGTTAGGGTTAGGGTTAGGGTTAGGGTTAGGGTTAGGGTTAGGGTTAGGGTTAGGGTTAGGGTTAGGGTTAGGGTTAGGGTTAGGGTTAGGGTTAGGGTTAGGGTTAGGGTTAGGGTTAGGGTTAGGGTTAGGGTTAGGGTTAGGGTTAGGGTTAGGGTTAGGGTTAGGGTTAGGGTTAGGGTTAGGGTTAGGGTTAGGGTTAGGGTTAGGGTTAGGGTTAGGGTTAGGGTTAGGGTTAGGGTTAGGGTTAGGGTTAGGGTTAGGGTTAGGGTTAGGGTTAGGGTTAGGGTTAGGGTTAGGGTTAGGGTTAGGGTTAGGGTTAGGGTTAGGGTTAGGGTTAGGGTTAGGGTTAGGGTTAGGGTTAGGGTTAGGGTTAGGGTTAGGGTTAGGGTTAGGGTTAGGGTTAGGGTTAGGGTTAGGGTTAGGGTTAGGGTTAGGGTTAGGGTTAGGGTTAGGGTTAGGGTTAGGGTTAGGGTTAGGGTTAGGGTTAGGGTTAGGGTTAGGGTTAGGGTTAGGGTTAGGGTTAGGGTTAGGGTTAGGGTTAGGGTTAGGGTTAGGGTTAGGGTTAGGGTTAGGGTTAGGGTTAGGGTTAGGGTTAGGGTTAGGGTTAGGGTTAGGGTTAGGGTTAGGGTTAGGGTTAGGGTTAGGGTTAGGGTTAGGGTTAGGGTTAGGGTTAGGGTTAGGGTTAGGGTTAGGGTTAGGGTTAGGGTTAGGGTTAGGGTTAGGGTTAGGGTTAGGGTTAGGGTTAGGGTTAGGGTTAGGGTTAGGGTTAGGGTTAGGGTTAGGGTTAGGGTTAGGGTTAGGGTTAGGGTTAGGGTTAGGGTTAGGGTTAGGGTTAGGGTTAGGGTTAGGGTTAGGGTTAGGGTTAGGGTTAGGGTTAGGGTTAGGGTTAGGGTTAGGGTTAGGGTTAGGGTTAGGGTTAGGGTTAGGGTTAGGGTTAGGGTTAGGGTTAGGGTTAGGGTTAGGGTTAGGGTTAGGGTTAGGGTTAGGGTTAGGGTTAGGGTTAGGGTTAGGGTTAGGGTTAGGGTTAGGGTTAGGGTTAGGGTTAGGGTTAGGGTTAGGGTTAGGGTTAGGGTTAGGGTTAGGGTTAGGGTTAGGGTTAGGGTTAGGGTTAGGGTTAGGGTTAGGGTTAGGGTTAGGGTTAGGGTTAGGGTTAGGGTTAGGGTTAGGGTTAGGGTTAGGGTTAGGGTTAGGGTTAGGGTTAGGGTTAGGGTTAGGGTTAGGGTTAGGGTTAGGGTTAGGGTTAGGGTTAGGGTTAGGGTTAGGGTTAGGGTTAGGGTTAGGGTTAGGGTTAGGGTTAGGGTTAGGGTTAGGGTTAGGGTTAGGGTTAGGGTTAGGGTTAGGGTTAGGGTTAGGGTTAGGGTTAGGGTTAGGGTTAGGGTTAGGGTTAGGGTTAGGGTTAGGGTTAGGGTTAGGGTTAGGGTTAGGGTTAGGGTTAGGGTTAGGGTTAGGGTTAGGGTTAGGGTTAGGGTTAGGGTTAGGGTTAGGGTTAGGGTTAGGGTTAGGGTTAGGGTTAGGGTTAGGGTTAGGGTTAGGGTTAGGGTTAGGGTTAGGGTTAGGGTTAGGGTTAGGGTTAGGGTTAGGGTTAGGGTTAGGGTTAGGGTTAGGGTTAGGGTTAGGGTTAGGGTTAGGGTTAGGGTTAGGGTTAGGGTTAGGGTTAGGGTTAGGGTTAGGGTTAGGGTTAGGGTTAGGGTTAGGGTTAGGGTTAGGGTTAGGGTTAGGGTTAGGGTTAGGGTTAGGGTTAGGGTTAGGGTTAGGGTTAGGGTTAGGGTTAGGGTTAGGGTTAGGGTTAGGGTTAGGGTTAGGGTTAGGGTTAGGGTTAGGGTTAGGGTTAGGGTTAGGGTTAGGGTTAGGGTTAGGGTTAGGGTTAGGGTTAGGGTTAGGGTTAGGGTTAGGGTTAGGGTTAGGGTTAGGGTTAGGGTTAGGGTTAGGGTTAGGGTTAGGGTTAGGGTTAGGGTTAGGGTTAGGGTTAGGGTTAGGGTTAGGGTTAGGGTTAGGGTTAGGGTTAGGGTTAGGGTTAGGGTTAGGGTTAGGGTTAGGGTTAGGGTTAGGGTTAGGGTTAGGGTTAGGGTTAGGGTTAGGGTTAGGGTTAGGGTTAGGGTTAGGGTTAGGGTTAGGGTTAGGGTTAGGGTTAGGGTTAGGGTTAGGGTTAGGGTTAGGGTTAGGGTTAGGGTTAGGGTTAGGGTTAGGGTTAGGGTTAGGGTTAGGGTTAGGGTTAGGGTTAGGGTTAGGGTTAGGGTTAGGGTTAGGGTTAGGGTTAGGGTTAGGGTTAGGGTTAGGGTTAGGGTTAGGGTTAGGGTTAGGGTTAGGGTTAGGGTTAGGGTTAGGGTTAGGGTTAGGGTTAGGGTTAGGGTTAGGGTTAGGGTTAGGGTTAGGGTTAGGGTTAGGGTTAGGGTTAGGGTTAGGGTTAGGGTTAGGGTTAGGGTTAGGGTTAGGGTTAGGGTTAGGGTTAGGGTTAGGGTTAGGGTTAGGGTTAGGGTTAGGGTTAGGGTTAGGGTTAGGGTTAGGGTTAGGGTTAGGGTTAGGGTTAGGGTTAGGGTTAGGGTTAGGGTTAGGGTTAGGGTTAGGGTTAGGGTTAGGGTTAGGGTTAGGGTTAGGGTTAGGGTTAGGGTTAGGGTTAGGGTTAGGGTTAGGGTTAGGGTTAGGGTTAGGGTTAGGGTTAGGGTTAGGGTTAGGGTTAGGGTTAGGGTTAGGGTTAGGGTTAGGGTTAGGGTTAGGGTTAGGGTTAGGGTTAGGGTTAGGGTTAGGGTTAGGGTTAGGGTTAGGGTTAGGGTTAGGGTTAGGGTTAGGGTTAGGGTTAGGGTTAGGGTTAGGGTTAGGGTTAGGGTTAGGGTTAGGGTTAGGGTTAGGGTTAGGGTTAGGGTTAGGGTTAGGGTTAGGGTTAGGGTTAGGGTTAGGGTTAGGGTTAGGGTTAGGGTTAGGGTTAGGGTTAGGGTTAGGGTTAGGGTTAGGGTTAGGGTTAGGGTTAGGGTTAGGGTTAGGGTTAGGGTTAGGGTTAGGGTTAGGGTTAGGGTTAGGGTTAGGGTTAGGGTTAGGGTTAGGGTTAGGGTTAGGGTTAGGGTTAGGGTTAGGGTTAGGGTTAGGGTTAGGGTTAGGGTTAGGGTTAGGGTTAGGGTTAGGGTTAGGGTTAGGGTTAGGGTTAGGGTTAGGGTTAGGGTTAGGGTTAGGGTTAGGGTTAGGGTTAGGGTTAGGGTTAGGGTTAGGGTTAGGGTTAGGGTTAGGGTTAGGGTTAGGGTTAGGGTTAGGGTTAGGGTTAGGGTTAGGGTTAGGGTTAGGGTTAGGGTTAGGGTTAGGGTTAGGGTTAGGGTTAGGGTTAGGGTTAGGGTTAGGGTTAGGGTTAGGGTTAGGGTTAGGGTTAGGGTTAGGGTTAGGGTTAGGGTTAGGGTTAGGGTTAGGGTTAGGGTTAGGGTTAGGGTTAGGGTTAGGGTTAGGGTTAGGGTTAGGGTTAGGGTTAGGGTTAGGGTTAGGGTTAGGGTTAGGGTTAGGGTTAGGGTTAGGGTTAGGGTTAGGGTTAGGGTTAGGGTTAGGGTTAGGGTTAGGGTTAGGGTTAGGGTTAGGGTTAGGGTTAGGGTTAGGGTTAGGGTTAGGGTTAGGGTTAGGGTTAGGGTTAGGGTTAGGGTTAGGGTTAGGGTTAGGGTTAGGGTTAGGGTTAGGGTTAGGGTTAGGGTTAGGGTTAGGGTTAGGGTTAGGGTTAGGGTTAGGGTTAGGGTTAGGGTTAGGGTTAGGGTTAGGGTTAGGGTTAGGGTTAGGGTTAGGGTTAGGGTTAGGGTTAGGGTTAGGGTTAGGGTTAGGGTTAGGGTTAGGGTTAGGGTTAGGGTTAGGGTTAGGGTTAGGGTTAGGGTTAGGGTTAGGGTTAGGGTTAGGGTTAGGGTTAGGGTTAGGGTTAGGGTTAGGGTTAGGGTTAGGGTTAGGGTTAGGGTTAGGGTTAGGGTTAGGGTTAGGGTTAGGGTTAGGGTTAGGGTTAGGGTTAGGGTTAGGGTTAGGGTTAGGGTTAGGGTTAGGGTTAGGGTTAGGGTTAGGGTTAGGGTTAGGGTTAGGGTTAGGGTTAGGGTTAGGGTTAGGGTTAGGGTTAGGGTTAGGGTTAGGGTTAGGGTTAGGGTTAGGGTTAGGGTTAGGGTTAGGGTTAGGGTTAGGGTTAGGGTTAGGGTTAGGGTTAGGGTTAGGGTTAGGGTTAGGGTTAGGGTTAGGGTTAGGGTTAGGGTTAGGGTTAGGGTTAGGGTTAGGGTTAGGGTTAGGGTTAGGGTTAGGGTTAGGGTTAGGGTTAGGGTTAGGGTTAGGGTTAGGGTTAGGGTTAGGGTTAGGGTTAGGGTTAGGGTTAGGGTTAGGGTTAGGGTTAGGGTTAGGGTTAGGGTTAGGGTTAGGGTTAGGGTTAGGGTTAGGGTTAGGGTTAGGGTTAGGGTTAGGGTTAGGGTTAGGGTTAGGGTTAGGGTTAGGGTTAGGGTTAGGGTTAGGGTTAGGGTTAGGGTTAGGGTTAGGGTTAGGGTTAGGGTTAGGGTTAGGGTTAGGGTTAGGGTTAGGGTTAGGGTTAGGGTTAGGGTTAGGGTTAGGGTTAGGGTTAGGGTTAGGGTTAGGGTTAGGGTTAGGGTTAGGGTTAGGGTTAGGGTTAGGGTTAGGGTTAGGGTTAGGGTTAGGGTTAGGGTTAGGGTTAGGGTTAGGGTTAGGGTTAGGGTTAGGGTTAGGGTTAGGGTTAGGGTTAGGGTTAGGGTTAGGGTTAGGGTTAGGGTTAGGGTTAGGGTTAGGGTTAGGGTTAGGGTTAGGGTTAGGGTTAGGGTTAGGGTTAGGGTTAGGGTTAGGGTTAGGGTTAGGGTTAGGGTTAGGGTTAGGGTTAGGGTTAGGGTTAGGGTTAGGGTTAGGGTTAGGGTTAGGGTTAGGGTTAGGGTTAGGGTTAGGGTTAGGGTTAGGGTTAGGGTTAGGGTTAGGGTTAGGGTTAGGGTTAGGGTTAGGGTTAGGGTTAGGGTTAGGGTTAGGGTTAGGGTTAGGGTTAGGGTTAGGGTTAGGGTTAGGGTTAGGGTTAGGGTTAGGGTTAGGGTTAGGGTTAGGGTTAGGGTTAGGGTTAGGGTTAGGGTTAGGGTTAGGGTTAGGGTTAGGGTTAGGGTTAGGGTTAGGGTTAGGGTTAGGGTTAGGGTTAGGGTTAGGGTTAGGGTTAGGGTTAGGGTTAGGGTTAGGGTTAGGGTTAGGGTTAGGGTTAGGGTTAGGGTTAGGGTTAGGGTTAGGGTTAGGGTTAGGGTTAGGGTTAGGGTTAGGGTTAGGGTTAGGGTTAGGGTTAGGGTTAGGGTTAGGGTTAGGGTTAGGGTTAGGGTTAGGGTTAGGGTTAGGGTTAGGGTTAGGGTTAGGGTTAGGGTTAGGGTTAGGGTTAGGGTTAGGGTTAGGGTTAGGGTTAGGGTTAGGGTTAGGGTTAGGGTTAGGGTTAGGGTTAGGGTTAGGGTTAGGGTTAGGGTTAGGGTTAGGGTTAGGGTTAGGGTTAGGGTTAGGGTTAGGGTTAGGGTTAGGGTTAGGGTTAGGGTTAGGGTTAGGGTTAGGGTTAGGGTTAGGGTTAGGGTTAGGGTTAGGGTTAGGGTTAGGGTTAGGGTTAGGGTTAGGGTTAGGGTTAGGGTTAGGGTTAGGGTTAGGGTTAGGGTTAGGGTTAGGGTTAGGGTTAGGGTTAGGGTTAGGGTTAGGGTTAGGGTTAGGGTTAGGGTTAGGGTTAGGGTTAGGGTTAGGGTTAGGGTTAGGGTTAGGGTTAGGGTTAGGGTTAGGGTTAGGGTTAGGGTTAGGGTTAGGGTTAGGGTTAGGGTTAGGGTTAGGGTTAGGGTTAGGGTTAGGGTTAGGGTTAGGGTTAGGGTTAGGGTTAGGGTTAGGGTTAGGGTTAGGGTTAGGGTTAGGGTTAGGGTTAGGGTTAGGGTTAGGGTTAGGGTTAGGGTTAGGGTTAGGGTTAGGGTTAGGGTTAGGGTTAGGGTTAGGGTTAGGGTTAGGGTTAGGGTTAGGGTTAGGGTTAGGGTTAGGGTTAGGGTTAGGGTTAGGGTTAGGGTTAGGGTTAGGGTTAGGGTTAGGGTTAGGGTTAGGGTTAGGGTTAGGGTTAGGGTTAGGGTTAGGGTTAGGGTTAGGGTTAGGGTTAGGGTTAGGGTTAGGGTTAGGGTTAGGGTTAGGGTTAGGGTTAGGGTTAGGGTTAGGGTTAGGGTTAGGGTTAGGGTTAGGGTTAGGGTTAGGGTTAGGGTTAGGGTTAGGGTTAGGGTTAGGGTTAGGGTTAGGGTTAGGGTTAGGGTTAGGGTTAGGGTTAGGGTTAGGGTTAGGGTTAGGGTTAGGGTTAGGGTTAGGGTTAGGGTTAGGGTTAGGGTTAGGGTTAGGGTTAGGGTTAGGGTTAGGGTTAGGGTTAGGGTTAGGGTTAGGGTTAGGGTTAGGGTTAGGGTTAGGGTTAGGGTTAGGGTTAGGGTTAGGGTTAGGGTTAGGGTTAGGGTTAGGGTTAGGGTTAGGGTTAGGGTTAGGGTTAGGGTTAGGGTTAGGGTTAGGGTTAGGGTTAGGGTTAGGGTTAGGGTTAGGGTTAGGGTTAGGGTTAGGGTTAGGGTTAGGGTTAGGGTTAGGGTTAGGGTTAGGGTTAGGGTTAGGGTTAGGGTTAGGGTTAGGGTTAGGGTTAGGGTTAGGGTTAGGGTTAGGGTTAGGGTTAGGGTTAGGGTTAGGGTTAGGGTTAGGGTTAGGGTTAGGGTTAGGGTTAGGGTTAGGGTTAGGGTTAGGGTTAGGGTTAGGGTTAGGGTTAGGGTTAGGGTTAGGGTTAGGGTTAGGGTTAGGGTTAGGGTTAGGGTTAGGGTTAGGGTTAGGGTTAGGGTTAGGGTTAGGGTTAGGGTTAGGGTTAGGGTTAGGGTTAGGGTTAGGGTTAGGGTTAGGGTTAGGGTTAGGGTTAGGGTTAGGGTTAGGGTTAGGGTTAGGGTTAGGGTTAGGGTTAGGGTTAGGGTTAGGGTTAGGGTTAGGGTTAGGGTTAGGGTTAGGGTTAGGGTTAGGGTTAGGGTTAGGGTTAGGGTTAGGGTTAGGGTTAGGGTTAGGGTTAGGGTTAGGGTTAGGGTTAGGGTTAGGGTTAGGGTTAGGGTTAGGGTTAGGGTTAGGGTTAGGGTTAGGGTTAGGGTTAGGGTTAGGGTTAGGGTTAGGGTTAGGGTTAGGGTTAGGGTTAGGGTTAGGGTTAGGGTTAGGGTTAGGGTTAGGGTTAGGGTTAGGGTTAGGGTTAGGGTTAGGGTTAGGGTTAGGGTTAGGGTTAGGGTTAGGGTTAGGGTTAGGGTTAGGGTTAGGGTTAGGGTTAGGGTTAGGGTTAGGGTTAGGGTTAGGGTTAGGGTTAGGGTTAGGGTTAGGGTTAGGGTTAGGGTTAGGGTTAGGGTTAGGGTTAGGGTTAGGGTTAGGGTTAGGGTTAGGGTTAGGGTTAGGGTTAGGGTTAGGGTTAGGGTTAGGGTTAGGGTTAGGGTTAGGGTTAGGGTTAGGGTTAGGGTTAGGGTTAGGGTTAGGGTTAGGGTTAGGGTTAGGGTTAGGGTTAGGGTTAGGGTTAGGGTTAGGGTTAGGGTTAGGGTTAGGGTTAGGGTTAGGGTTAGGGTTAGGGTTAGGGTTAGGGTTAGGGTTAGGGTTAGGGTTAGGGTTAGGGTTAGGGTTAGGGTTAGGGTTAGGGTTAGGGTTAGGGTTAGGGTTAGGGTTAGGGTTAGGGTTAGGGTTAGGGTTAGGGTTAGGGTTAGGGTTAGGGTTAGGGTTAGGGTTAGGGTTAGGGTTAGGGTTAGGGTTAGGGTTAGGGTTAGGGTTAGGGTTAGGGTTAGGGTTAGGGTTAGGGTTAGGGTTAGGGTTAGGGTTAGGGTTAGGGTTAGGGTTAGGGTTAGGGTTAGGGTTAGGGTTAGGGTTAGGGTTAGGGTTAGGGTTAGGGTTAGGGTTAGGGTTAGGGTTAGGGTTAGGGTTAGGGTTAGGGTTAGGGTTAGGGTTAGGGTTAGGGTTAGGGTTAGGGTTAGGGTTAGGGTTAGGGTTAGGGTTAGGGTTAGGGTTAGGGTTAGGGTTAGGGTTAGGGTTAGGGTTAGGGTTAGGGTTAGGGTTAGGGTTAGGGTTAGGGTTAGGGTTAGGGTTAGGGTTAGGGTTAGGGTTAGGGTTAGGGTTAGGGTTAGGGTTAGGGTTAGGGTTAGGGTTAGGGTTAGGGTTAGGGTTAGGGTTAGGGTTAGGGTTAGGGTTAGGGTTAGGGTTAGGGTTAGGGTTAGGGTTAGGGTTAGGGTTAGGGTTAGGGTTAGGGTTAGGGTTAGGGTTAGGGTTAGGGTTAGGGTTAGGGTTAGGGTTAGGGTTAGGGTTAGGGTTAGGGTTAGGGTTAGGGTTAGGGTTAGGGTTAGGGTTAGGGTTAGGGTTAGGGTTAGGGTTAGGGTTAGGGTTAGGGTTAGGGTTAGGGTTAGGGTTAGGGTTAGGGTTAGGGTTAGGGTTAGGGTTAGGGTTAGGGTTAGGGTTAGGGTTAGGGTTAGGGTTAGGGTTAGGGTTAGGGTTAGGGTTAGGGTTAGGGTTAGGGTTAGGGTTAGGGTTAGGGTTAGGGTTAGGGTTAGGGTTAGGGTTAGGGTTAGGGTTAGGGTTAGGGTTAGGGTTAGGGTTAGGGTTAGGGTTAGGGTTAGGGTTAGGGTTAGGGTTAGGGTTAGGGTTAGGGTTAGGGTTAGGGTTAGGGTTAGGGTTAGGGTTAGGGTTAGGGTTAGGGTTAGGGTTAGGGTTAGGGTTAGGGTTAGGGTTAGGGTTAGGGTTAGGGTTAGGGTTAGGGTTAGGGTTAGGGTTAGGGTTAGGGTTAGGGTTAGGGTTAGGGTTAGGGTTAGGGTTAGGGTTAGGGTTAGGGTTAGGGTTAGGGTTAGGGTTAGGGTTAGGGTTTAGGGTTAGGGTTAGGGTTAGGGTTAGGGTTAGGGTTAGGGTTAGGGTTAGGTTAGGGTTAGGGTTAGGGTTAGGGTTAGGGTTAGGGTTAGGGTTAGGGTTAGGGTTAGGGTTAGGGTTAGGGTTAGGGTTAGGGTTAGGGTTAGGGTTAGGGTTAGGGTTAGGGTTAGGGTTAGGGTTAGGGTTAGGGTTAGGGTTAGGGTTAGGGTTAGGGTTAGGGTTAGGG
>JAINUF010000026.1:2003565-2176065 GCA_029718625.1 Synaphobranchus kaupii
CAAGGACTACGAACACTCTTCTAGAAGAATAGAAGAATCGCTCCTGCTGAGGAAAACTTCTCTAAAAAGCAAAAACAAACTGCAGTTTTAACTGCTGACTACTAGTAGACGCCGCTGCTGCAGTACACGGACCAGGAGTACTACAGACACGGCACTACAGGGACTGTGCTATCTTGTAGTGGAAACCTAACGGTGTCAACTAAGCTACAAGGTACCAGTCTTGGTAAGTATAGGTTGTATTGGTATGCGTTAACCTCGAGTTAACAACGCACGCTACCAATCAGCCAAAAACCGCACCGCCGACTGCACCACCGCTTACACAAACCAAAACACCACACCCACACAACACAGCACCTACACCTAATAGTATGGCAGCCTTTGCGGAAGCCACCAGGATTCTCTTCAAGATTATCCAGACCACACACCACCTTCAGAACACTGCAGTGACCGGAGGGAAGACTGTTCCACCAGCAAGCCTGCAAAGGAAGATGCGGGAACTGGCTACCCTGGTGAGGCCGGCGTCCCCCACAGAGGACACCATGATGAAACTGGCAGGAAACGCACTGAATTGGCTCCACACATGTATGCAGATCCTGGAAGAACACTACCAGGAGATACTGCAACAACTCACGGAGAGACTGAAGAGAATCCACCTCACAAACTGGCCGGAAGCATTCCAGGTGGCTACCAGGTGGGCGAGGAAGAAGTTTGGAAGAAAACTACACCGAACCACCCTGGACATAGCCGAAAGAACAATCACACCCACAAACACTCAGAGGAGCACTACAAACACAGTCTCCACAAGCAACAGATACGCAGCACTGGCGGACACCCCACCACCCCCACCCAGGACATGGAGGACCATGGCCACAGCACCCCAGGACCGGCACCAGAACCAGTACCAAAAAGAGTGGCCAGCCCTGGGACAGACAACTTCCCCCAGAAGCCCTGCACCTACACAGAGGAGGTACAGAAGAACCGGGGGAGGCCATGGGGACTGGGAGACTGAGCGACGGCCACTCCCGCAACGACACCGGAACACCACCAGGGGGCGCTCCACAACCAACAACCATGGGGACTGGCAGACGGAGCGACGGCCGCTCCCGCAACGACACCGGAACACCACAAGGGGGCGCTCCACAACCAACAACGATGGGGACTGGCAGACTGAGCCACAGCCGCTCCCGCAACGACACCGGAGGACCAGAAGGGAGCGCTCCACAACCAACCACAACCCCACCTCTAACCCTACCCTAACCCCAACCCCAGCACGAACCCTACCCCCAACCCTTACCCCAACCCCAAACCCAACCCTAACCCAGACCCCAGCACAAACCCTACCCCCAACCCTAACCCTAACCCCAACCCCAACCCCAACCCTAACCCCAACCCTAAACCCAACCCTAACCCCAACCCCAACCCCAGCACGAACCCTACCTCCAACCTTAACCCTAACCCCAACCCCAGCACGAACCCCACCCCCAACCCTAACCCCAACCCCAACCCCAGCACGAACCCTACCCCCAACCACACCCCCACCCCTAACCCTAACACCAACCCCACCCACAACCCTAACCCCTCAGCCCCACACCGGAGGAGCAAGGGCAGAAAACGGGACCTTCTACCCCACACGACACCCCAGATCCACCAGGAAGGTCCAGGATTGGATCATCCCGGTAAGAAAACAGAACATCATCCTGGGGGACTCCAACCTCTCCAGGATCCAATCCTACTCCAGGGGAGATCTCCAGATCGACAGCTACCCTGGAGCAACATTCCTACATGCAGCAGGGCTCCTCGAGAAAACAGCGGTGGACCCCAAGGTACAGAGAGTCATCCTGTCCTTTGGGATAAACAACAAGGACCAGCACCCCAAGAAAACTGCCATCAAGCAAGTCCAAACCACGCTGAGGGCAGCCAAAACCACATTCCCATCAGCGGAGATCTGGATTCCGCTGATAAACTACTCCGGGAACCTGCAGTGCCGCCAGAAGGAAAACCTGGAAGAAATGAATGAGCACATCCGCAGGAACATGCCACACATCCCAAAACTTCCGGAGGCGGACTTTGACACTGGAACAGACGACATCCACTGGACAGATAGGACAGCAACTGACATGCTCAACCACTGGCTGCAGCATTTAAACTAGCAATCCCCATAAACCCAAACACAAACAGGGAGGGGAACAAAAATATAATACTACTAAGTAACAATTATACACCCACTCAGGATGAATACAACCTTCTGGACAGGGGTCTGTCATTCATTCCCACGGTTAATACCCGCAAAAAACAAAAAGAGACCCTCAGAGGACAAGTCCAGGAGTTCCACAGGAAACTAAAACTGGCAGTATTCTTTGAGGAGGCGGAAACCAGGGAACAGACACCCTTCACACCAAAATCAAACTGGGAACCCAGACCGGAAGACATGCCTCCAGAAATCACACGCCTTATCCTAGAAAACAACACACTAATTACAACACTTAATCCACAAACACACAGAGATGAGAACAACCTCAACAGAGGAGAAAGCCAAGCACTTCTTCGACTGGCCAAAAACAAACACATAATAATCAAGCCAGCGGATAAGGGAAGTGCAATAGTCATCATGGACAGGGCACAATACACGCAGGAGGCCTACAGGCAACTTAACAACACGACACATTATAGAAAATTAAATGCACCCATATACCCGGACACAGCGCAGGAAATACACACCATCATACAGACACTCGTAGAAAATAATTACATCACGAAACGGCAAAGCTTTTACCTAAGGGGGGAGGATAACCCGCGACCTAGAATTTTTTACCTCCTCCCTAAAATACACAAGACACCGGAATCCTGGAGCGTACCGTACGAGGTCCCGCCAGGAAGACCTATCATTTCGGACTGCAACAGCGAGTCCTACAGAATAGCGGAATACTTGGATTTTTTCCTCAATCCGCTATCAACAAAACACAATAGCTACATCAAAGACACATACGATTTCATACACAAAATTAAAAACGCTAAAATACCGGTGGAAGCCACCCTTTTCACCATCGACATAGACAGCCTCTACACAAACATAAACACAGCAGCGGGACTAACAGCAGTCAAAACATGGATGGAGAAGTACCCGGACAGCAATCGACCGGACACAATTCTCCTACAACTACTGGAAATAAGTCTTACAAAAAACGACTTTGAATTCAACAAAGAATTCTTCCTCCAAATCAGCGGCACAGCGATGGGCAAAAAATTTGCACCAGCGTATGCCAACATTTACATGGCACACTGGGAGGAAACAGTTTTTAAAAAATGCCCCAAACTCCCCACAAACTACTTTAGATACTTAGATGACATTTGGGGAACATGGACACATAGTACAGAGGACTTCAAACACTTCATACAAATCCTCAACACACACCACACATCTATAACAATTAAACATACCACACACAGTGAACATATAGATTTTTTGGACACTACCACATACAAAGGACCCTTATTTCCCCAAACACACACTCTGGACACAAAAGTGTTCTTTAAGGACACAGACACACATGCACTCCTACATAAAGACAGTCTCCACCCAAAACACACATTCGGAGGCTTAATCAAATCACAACTTTTAAGATTTAGGAGAATCTGCACACAAACTGCAGATTTTGAGGAGGCAACCAGAACACTATACAAAGCTTTAAAACCAAGGGGATATTCCAGATCCTTCCTTAGAGAGATCCGGAAAACCTTCTTGGCCCCAAAAGAACAGGACGCGAGGAAAATAATTCCGCTCATCACCACCTACTCAAAGTTAAGCCAAACAGCAAACAGGAAAATCAAACAGAACCTCACCAGGAATTTACAAGACACTAATCTACTGCGGGAACACAGGATCGTTTCGGCATACAAAAGGAACCGGAACCTCAAGGATTATCTGGTCAGCAGTAAACTGCCGGAGATTAACGCCCCACCCACACAAAGCCGGACATTCCACAGACGGAGCACGGCAATCAAGAACAACACCACAAACACAATCTACCTTATCAGACAAACAATTACAGCAAACACACAGAACTGCGTATATGCAATACAGTGCAAACGCTGTAATGTAAAATATGTAGGGGAGACAGGAAATGAAATTAGGACTAGATTAGCACAACACATATATAACATTAAAAACCATAGGGAAATGGACACACACCTAGTACCCGCACTTCCTACACCATGGACTCGACGCACTAGAAATATCGGGTCTTCAAGCTAACATAAACTGGACACAAGAGGACAGACGTAGAGCAGAAAGACATTGGATTAGAAAACTTAACACCATATTCCCGGCGGGTTTAAATAAACGCTGGTAAAACAAAGTAGGGACCAAATTCTTCCTAATTTAAAGGTTGCAGTACCCTGAATGGCCAGCGCAAACTTTCCTTCCCAAGGCGCCCTCACACGGGTTGACTTGGGAAATAAAGATTTAACTTAAAAACCTAACCCTAACCCTAACCCTAACCCTAACCCTAACCCTAACCCTAACCCTAACCCCTAACCCTAACCCTAACCCTAACCCTAACCCTAACCCTAACCCTAACCCTAACCCTAACCCTAACCCTAACTTCCCCCAGAAGCCCTGCACCTACACAGAGGAGGTACAGAAGAACCGGGGGAGGCCATGGGGACTGGGAGACTGAGCGACGGCCACTCCCGCAACGACACCGGAACACCACCAGGGGGCGCTCCACAACCAACAACCATGGGGACTGGCAGACGGAGCGACGGCCGCTCCCGCAACGACACCGGAACACCACAAGGGGGCGCTCCACAACCAACAACGATGGGGACTGGCAGACTGAGCCACAGCCGCTCCCGCAACGACACCGGAGGACCAGAAGGGAGCGCTCCACAACCAACCACAACCCCACCTCTAACCCTACCCTAACCCCAACCCCAGCACGAACCCTACCCCCAACCCTTACCCCAACCCCAAACCCAACCCTAACCCAGACCCCAGCACAAACCCTACCCCCAACCCTAACCCTAACCCCAACCCCAACCCCAACCCTAACCCCAACCCTAAACCCAACCCTAACCCCAACCCCAACCCCAACCCCAGCACGAACCCTACCTCCAACCTTAACCCTAACCCCAACCCCAGCACGAACCCCACCCCCAACCCTAACCCCAACCCCAACCCCAGCACGAACCCTACCCCCAACCACACCCCCACCCCTAACCCTAACACCAACCCCACCCACAACCCTAACCCCTCAGCCCCACACCGGAGGAGCCAGGTCAGAAAACGGGACCTTCTACCCCACACGACACCCCAGATCCACCAGGAAGGTCCAGGATTGGATCATCCCGGTAAGAAAACAGAACATCATCCTGGGGGACTCCAACCTCTCCAGGATCCAATCCTACTCCAGGGGAGATCTCCAGATCGACAGCTACCCTGGAGCAACATTCCTACATGCAGCAGGGCTCCTCGAGAAAACAGCGGTGGACCCCAAGGTACAGAGAGTCATCCTGTCCTTTGGGATAAACAACAAGGACCAGCACCCCAAGAAAACTGCCATCAAGCAAGTCCAAACCACGCTGAGGGCAGCCAAAACCACATTCCCATCAGCGGAGATCTGGATTCCGCTGATAAACTACTCCGGGAACCTGCAGTGCCGCCAGAAGGAAAACCTGGAAGAAATGAATGAGCACATCCGCAGGAACATGCCACACATCCCAAAACTTCCGGAGGCGGACTTTGACACTGGAACAGACGACATCCACTGGACAGATAGGACAAAAAAAAAAAAAAAAAAAAAAAAAAAAAAAAAAAAGCAACTGACATGCTCAACCACTGGCTGCAGCATTTAAACTAGCAATCCCCATAAACCCAAACACAAACAGGGAGGGGAACAAAAATATAATACTACTAAGTAACAATTATACACCCACTCAGGATGAATACAACCTTCTAGACAGGGGTCTGTCATTCATTCCCACGGTTAATACCCGCAAAAAACAAAAAGAGACCCTCAGAGGACAAGTCCAGGAGTTCCACAGGAAACTAAAACTGGCAGTATTCTTTGAGGAGGCGGAAACCAGGGAACAGACACCCTTCACACCAAAATCAAACTGGGAACCCAGACCGGAAGACATGCCTCCAGAAATCACACGCCTTATCCTAGAAAACAACACACTAATTACAACACTTAATCCACAAACACACAGAGATGAGAACAACCTCAACAGAGGAGAAAGCCAAGCACTTCTTCGACTGGCCAAAAACAAACACATAATAATCAAGCCAGCGGATAAGGGAAGTGCAATAGTCATCATGGACAGGGCACAATACACGCAGGAGGCCTACAGGCAACTTAACAACACGACACATTATACAAAATTAAATGCACCCATATACCCGGACACAGCGCAGGAAATACACACCATCATACGGACACTCGTAGAAAATAATTACATCACAAAACGGCAAAGCTTTTACCTAAGGGGGGAGGACAACCCGCGACCTAGAATTTTTTACCTCCTCCCTAAAATACACAAGACACCGGAATCCTGGAGCGTACCGTACGAGGTCCCGCCAGGGAGACCTATTATTTCGGACTGCAACAGCGAGTCCTACAGAATAGCGGAATACTTGGATTTTTTCCTCAATCCGCTATCAACAAAACACAATAGCTACATCAAAGACACATACGATTTCATACACAAAATTAAAAACGCTAAAATACCGGTGGAAGCCACCCTTTTCACCATCGACATAGATAGCCTCTACACAAACATAAACACAGCAGCGGGACTAACAGCAGTTAAAACCTGGATGGAGAAGTACCCGGACAACAATCGACCGGACACAATTCTCCTACAGCTACTGGAAATAAGCCTTACAAAAAACGACTTTGAATTCAACAAAGAATTCTTCCTACAGATCAGCGGCACAGCGATGGGCAAAAAATTTGCACCAGCATATGCCAACATTTACATGGCACACTGGGAGGAAACAGTTTTTAAAAAATGCCCCAAACTCCCCACAAACTACTTTAGATACTTAGATGACATTTGGGGAACATGGACACATAGTACAGAAGACTTCAAACACTTCATACAAATCCTCAACACACACCACACATCTATAACAATTAAACATACCACACACAGTGAACATATAGACTTTTTGGACACCACCACATACAAAGGACCCTTATTTCCCCAAACACACACTCTGGACACAAAAGTGTTCTTTAAAGACACAGACACACATGCACTCCTACATAAAGACAGTCTCCACCCAAAACACACATTCGGAGGCTTAATCAAATCACAACTCTTAAGATTCAGGAGAATCTGCACACAAACTGCAGATTTCGAGGAGGCAACCAGAACACTATTCAAAGCGTTAAAACCAAGGGGATATTCCAGATCCTTCCTCAGACAGATCCGGAAAACCTTCTTGGCCCCAAAAGAACAGGACGCGAGGAAAATAATTCCGCTCATCACCACTTACTCAAAATTAAGCCAAACAGCAAACAGGAAAATCAAACAAAACCTCAGCAGGACCTTACAAAATACTAATCTACTGCGGGAACACAGGATCGTTTCGGCATACAAAAGGAACCGAAACCTAAAAGATTATCTGGTCAGCAGCAAACTACCGGTGATCAACGCCCCACCCACACAAAGCCGGACATTCCACAGACGGAGCACGGCAATTAAGAACAACACCACAAACACAACCTACCTTATAAGACAAACAATTACAGCAAACACACAAAACTGCGTATATGCAATACAGTGCAAACACTGCAATGTAAAATATGTAGGGGAGACAGGAAATGAAATTAGGACTAGATTAGCACAACACATATATAACATTAAAAACCATAGGGAAATGGACACACACCTAGTGCCGCACTTCCTACACCATGGACTCGACGCACTAGAAATATCGGGTCTTCAAACAAACATAAACTGGACACAAGAGGACAGACGTAGAGCAGAAAGACATTGGATTAGAAAACTTAACACCATATTCCCAGCGGGTTTAAATAAACGCTGGTAAAACAAAGTAGGGACCAAATTCTTCCTAATTTAAAGGTTGCAGTACCCTGAATGGCCAGCGCAAACTTTCCTTCCCAAGGCGCCCTCACACGGGTTGACTTGGGAAATAAAGATTTAACTTAAAAACCTAACCCTAACCCTAACCCTAACCCTAACCCTAACCCTAACCCTAACCCTAACCCTAACCCTAACCCTAACCCTAACCCCAACCCCAACCCTAACCCCAACCCTAAACCCAACCCTAACCCCAACCCCAACCCCAGCACGAACCCTACCTCCAACCTTAACCCTAACCCCAACCCCAGCACGAACCCCACCCCCAACCCTAACCCCAACCCCAACCCCAGCACGAACCCTACCCCCAACCACACCCCCACCCCTAACCCTAACACCAACCCCACCCACAACCCTAACCCCTCAGCCCCACACCGGAGGAGCAAGGGCAGAAAACGGGACCTTCTACCCCACACGACACCCCAGATCCACCAGGAAGGTCCAGGATTGGATCATCCCGGTAAGAAAACAGAACATCATCCTGGGGGACTCCAACCTCTCCAGGATCCAATCCTACTCCAGGGGAGATCTCCAGATCGACAGCTACCCTGGAGCAACATTCCTACATGCAGCAGGGCTCCTCGAGAAAACAGCGGTGGACCCCAAGGTACAGAGAGTCATCCTGTCCTTTGGGATAAACAACAAGGACCAGCACCCCAAGAAAACTGCCATCAAGCAAGTCCAAACCACGCTGAGGGCAGCCAAAACCACATTCCCATCAGCGGAGATCTGGATTCCGCTGATAAACTACTCCGGGAACCTGCAGTGCCGCCAGAAGGAAAACCTGGAAGAAATGAATGAGCACATCCGCAGGAACATGCCACACATCCCAAAACTTCCGGAGGCGGACTTTGACACTGGAACAGACGACATCCACTGGACAGATAGGACAGCAACTGACATGCTCAACCACTGGCTGCAGCATTTAAACTAGCAATCCCCATAAACCCAAACACAAACAGGGAGGGGAACAAAAATATAATACTACTAAGTAACAATTATACACCCACTCAGGATGAATACAACCTTCTGGACAGGGGTCTGTCATTCATTCCCACGGTTAATACCCGCAAAAAACAAAAAGAGACCCTCAGAGGACAAGTCCAGGAGTTCCACAGGAAACTAAAACTGGCAGTATTCTTTGAGGAGGCGGAAACCAGGGAACAGACACCCTTCACACCAAAATCAAACTGGGAACCCAGACCGGAAGACATGCCTCCAGAAATCACACGCCTTATCCTAGAAAACAACACACTAATTACAACACTTAATCCACAAACACACAGAGATGAGAACAACCTCAACAGAGGAGAAAGCCAAGCACTTCTTCGACTGGCCAAAAACAAACACATAATAATCAAGCCAGCGGATAAGGGAAGTGCAATAGTCATCATGGACAGGGCACAATACACGCAGGAGGCCTACAGGCAACTTAACAACATGACACATTATAGAAAATTAAATGCACCCATATACCCGGACACAGCGCAGGAAATACACACCATCATACAGACACTCGTAGAAAATAATTACATCACGAAACGGCAAAGCTTTTACCTAAGGGGGGAGGATAACCCGCGACCTAGAATTTTTTACCTCCTCCCTAAAATACACAAGACACCGGAATCCTGGAGCGTACCGTACGAGGTCCCGCCAGGAAGACCTATCATTTCGGACTGCAACAGCGAGTCCTACAGAATAGCGGAATACTTGGATTTTTTCCTCAATCCGCTATCAACAAAACACAATAGCTACATCAAAGACACATACGATTTCATACACAAAATTAAAAACGCTAAAATACCGGTGGAAGCCACCCTTTTCACCATCGACATAGACAGCCTCTACACAAACATAAACACAGCAGCGGGACTAACAGCAGTCAAAACATGGATGGAGAAGTACCCGGACAGCAATCGACCGGACACAATTCTCCTACAACTACTGGAAATAAGTCTTACAAAAAACGACTTTGAATTCAACAAAGAATTCTTCCTCCAAATCAGCGGCACAGCGATGGGCAAAAAATTTGCACCAGCGTATGCCAACATTTACATGGCACACTGGGAGGAAACAGTTTTTAAAAAATGCCCCAAACTCCCCACAAACTACTTTAGATACTTAGATGACATTTGGGGAACATGGACACATAGTACAGAGGACTTCAAACACTTCATACAAATCCTCAACACACACCACACATCTATAACAATTAAACATACCACACACAGTGAACATATAGATTTTTTGGACACTACCACATACAAAGGACCCTTATTTCCCCAAACACACACTCTGGACACAAAAGTGTTCTTTAAGGACACAGACACACATGCACTCCTACATAAAGACAGTCTCCACCCAAAACACACATTCGGAGGCTTAATCAAATCACAACTTTTAAGATTTAGGAGAATCTGCACACAAACTGCAGATTTTGAGGAGGCAACCAGAACACTATACAAAGCTTTAAAACCAAGGGGATATTCCAGATCCTTCCTTAGACAGATCCGGAAAACCTTCTTGGCCCCAAAAGAACAGGACGCGAGGAAAATAATTCCGCTCATCACCACCTACTCAAAGTTAAGCCAAACAGCAAACAGGAAAATCAAACAGAACCTCACCAGGAATTTACAAGACACTAATCTACTGCGGGAACACAGGATCGTTTCGGCATACAAAAGGAACCGGAACCTCAAGGATTATCTGGTCAGCAGTAAACTGCCGGAGATTAACGCCCCACCCACACAAAGCCGGACATTCCACAGACGGAGCACGGCAATCAAGAACAACACCACAAACACAATCTACCTTATCAGACAAACAATTACAGCAAACACACAGAACTGCGTATATGCAATACAGTGCAAACGCTGTAATGTAAAATATGTAGGGGAGACAGGAAATGAAATTAGGACTAGATTAGCACAACACATATATAACATTAAAAACCATAGGGAAATGGACACACACCTAGTACCGCACTTCCTACACCATGGACTCGACGCACTAGAAATATCGGGTCTTCAAGCTAACATAAACTGGACACAAGAGGACAGACGTAGAGCAGAAAGACATTGGATTAGAAAACTTAACACCATATTCCCGGCGGGTTTAAATAAACGCTGGTAAAACAAAGTAGGGACCAAATTCTTCCTAATTTAAAGGTTGCAGTACCCTGAATGGCCAGCGCAAACTTTCCTTCCCAAGGCGCCCTCACACGGGTTGACTTGGGAAATAAAGATTTAACTTAAAAACCTAACCCTAACCCTAACCCTAACCCTAACCCTAACCCTAACCCTAACCCTACCCTAACCCTAACCCTAACCCTAACCCTAACCCTAACCCTAACCCTAACCCTAACCCTAACCCTAACCCTAACCGCAGGAACATGCCACACAGGAACATGCCACACAGGAACATGCCACACATCCCAAAACTTCCGGAGGCGGACTTTGACACTGGAACAGACGACATCCACTGGACAGATAGGACAGCAACTGACATGCTCAACCACTGGCTGCAGCATTTAAACTAGCAATCCCCATAAACCCAAACACAAACAGGGAGGGGAACAAAAATATAATACTACTAAGTAACAATTATACACCCACTCAGGATGAATACAACCTTCTAGACAGGGGTCTGTCATTCATTCCCACGGTTAATACCCGCAAAAAACAAAAAGAGACCCTCAGAGGACAAGTCCAGGAGTTCCACAGGAAACTAAAACTGGCAGTATTCTTTGAGGAGGCGGAAACCAGGGAACAGACACCCTTCACACCAAAATCAAACTGGGAACCCAGACCGGAAGACATGCCTCCAGAAATCACACGCCTTATCCTAGAAAACAACACACTAATTACAACACTTAATCCACAAACACACAGAGATGAGAACAACCTCAACAGAGGAGAAAGCCAAGCACTTCTTCGACTGGCCAAAAACAAACACATAATAATCAAGCCAGCGGATAAGGGAAGTGCAATAGTCATCATGGACAGGGCACAATACACGCAGGAGGCCTACAGGCAACTTAACAACACGACACATTATACAAAATTAAATGCACCCATATACCCGGACACAGCGCAGGAAATACACACCATCATACGGACACTCGTAGAAAATAATTACATCACAAAACGGCAAAGCTTTTACCTAAGGGGGGAGGACAACCCGCGACCTAGAATTTTTTACCTCCTCCCTAAAATACACAAGACACCGGAATCCTGGAGCGTACCGTACGAGGTCCCGCCAGGGAGACCTATTATTTCGGACTGCAACAGCGAGTCCTACAGAATAGCGGAATACTTGGATTTTTTCCTCAATCCGCTATCAACAAAACACAATAGCTACATCAAAGACACATACGATTTCATACACAAAATTAAAAACGCTAAAATACCGGTGGAAGCCACCCTTTTCACCATCGACATAGATAGCCTCTACACAAACATAAACACAGCAGCGGGACTAACAGCAGTTAAAACCTGGATGGAGAAGTACCCGGACAACAATCGACCGGACACAATTCTCCTACAGCTACTGGAAATAAGCCTTACAAAAAACGACTTTGAATTCAACAAAGAATTCTTCCTACAGATCAGCGGCACAGCGATGGGCAAAAAATTTGCACCAGCATATGCCAACATTTACATGGCACACTGGGAGGAAACAGTTTTTAAAAAATGCCCCAAACTCCCCACAAACTACTTTAGATACTTAGATGACATTTGGGGAACATGGACACATAGTACAGAAGACTTCAAACACTTCATACAAATCCTCAACACACACCACACATCTATAACAATTAAACATACCACACACAGTGAACATATAGACTTTTTGGACACCACCACATACAAAGGACCCTTATTTCCCCAAACACACACTCTGGACACAAAAGTGTTCTTTAAAGACACAGACACACATGCACTCCTACATAAAGACAGTCTCCACCCAAAACACACATTCGGAGGCTTAATCAAATCACAACTCTTAAGATTCAGGAGAATCTGCACACAAACTGCAGATTTCGAGGAGGCAACCAGAACACTATTCAAAGCGTTAAAACCAAGGGGATATTCCAGATCCTTCCTCAGACAGATCCGGAAAACCTTCTTGGCCCCAAAAGAACAGGACGCGAGGAAAATAATTCCGCTCATCACCACTTACTCAAAATTAAGCCAAACAGCAAACAGGAAAATCAAACAAAACCTCAGCAGGACCTTACAAAATACTAATCTACTGCGGGAACACAGGATCGTTTCGGCATACAAAAGGAACCGGAACCTCAAGGATTATCTGGTCAGCAGTAAACTGCCGGAGATTAACGCCCCACCCACACAAAGCCGGACATTCCACAGACGGAGCACGGCAATCAAGAACAACACCACAAACACAATCTACCTTATCAGACAAACAATTACAGCAAACACACAGAACTGCGTATATGCAATACAGTGCAAACGCTGCAATGTAAAATATGTAGGGGAGACAGGAAATGAAATTAGGACTAGATTAGCACAACACATATATAACATTAAAAACCATAGGGAAATGGACACACACCTAGTACCGCACTTCCTACACCATGGACTCGACGCACTAGAAATATCGGGTCTTCAAGCTAACATAAACTGGACACAAGAGGACAGACGTAGAGCAGAAAGACATTGGATTAGAAAACTTAACACCATATTCCCGGCGGGTTTAAATAAACGCTGGTAAAACAAAGCAGGGACCAAATTCTTCCTAATTTAAAGGTTGCAGTACCCTGAATGGCCAGCGCAAACTTTCCTTCCCAAGGCGCCCTCACACGGGTTGACTTGGGAAATAAAGATTTAACTTAAAAACCTAACCCTAACCCTAACCCTAACCCTAACCCTAACCCTAACCCTACCCTAACCCTAACCCTAACCCTAACCCTAACCCTAACCGCAGGAACATGCCACACAGGAACATGCCACACAGGAACATGCCACACATCCCAAAACTTCCGGAGGCGGACTTTGACACTGGAACAGACGACATCCACTGGACAGATAGGACAGCAACTGACATGCTCAACCACTGGCTGCAGCATTTAAACTAGCAATCCCCATAAACCCAAACACAAACAGGGAGGGGAACAAAAATATAATACTACTAAGTAACAATTATACACCCACTCAGGATGAATACAACCTTCTAGACAGGGGTCTGTCATTCATTCCCACGGTTAATACCCGCAAAAAACAAAAAGAGACCCTCAGAGGACAAGTCCAGGAGTTCCACAGGAAACTAAAACTGGCAGTATTCTTTGAGGAGGCGGAAACCAGGGAACAGACACCCTTCACACCAAAATCAAACTGGGAACCCAGACCGGAAGACATGCCTCCAGAAATCACACGCCTTATCCTAGAAAACAACACACTAATTACAACACTTAATCCACAAACACACAGAGATGAGAACAACCTCAACAGAGGAGAAAGCCAAGCACTTCTTCGACTGGCCAAAAACAAACACATAATAATCAAGCCAGCGGATAAGGGAAGTGCAATAGTCATCATGGACAGGGCACAATACACGCAGGAGGCCTACAGGCAACTTAACAACACGACACATTATACAAAATTAAATGCACCCATATACCCGGACACAGCGCAGGAAATACACACCATCATACGGACACTCGTAGAAAATAATTACATCACAAAACGGCAAAGCTTTTACCTAAGGGGGGAGGACAACCCGCGACCTAGAATTTTTTACCTCCTCCCTAAAATACACAAGACACCGGAATCCTGGAGCGTACCGTACGAGGTCCCGCCAGGGAGACCTATTATTTCGGACTGCAACAGCGAGTCCTACAGAATAGCGGAATACTTGGATTTTTTCCTCAATCCGCTATCAACAAAACACAATAGCTACATCAAAGACACATACGATTTCATACACAAAATTAAAAACGCTAAAATACCGGTGGAAGCCACCCTTTTCACCATCGACATAGATAGCCTCTACACAAACATAAACACAGCAGCGGGACTAACAGCAGTTAAAACCTGGATGGAGAAGTACCCGGACAACAATCGACCGGACACAATTCTCCTACAGCTACTGGAAATAAGCCTTACAAAAAACGACTTTGAATTCAACAAAGAATTCTTCCTACAGATCAGCGGCACAGCGATGGGCAAAAAATTTGCACCAGCATATGCCAACATTTACATGGCACACTGGGAGGAAACAGTTTTTAAAAAATGCCCCAAACTCCCCACAAACTACTTTAGATACTTAGATGACATTTGGGGAACATGGACACATAGTACAGAAGACTTCAAACACTTCATACAAATCCTCAACACACACCACACATCTATAACAATTAAACATACCACACACAGTGAACATATAGACTTTTTGGACACCACCACATACAAAGGACCCTTATTTCCCCAAACACACACTCTGGACACAAAAGTGTTCTTTAAAGACACAGACACACATGCACTCCTACATAAAGACAGTCTCCACCCAAAACACACATTCGGAGGCTTAATCAAATCACAACTCTTAAGATTCAGGAGAATCTGCACACAAACTGCAGATTTCGAGGAGGCAACCAGAACACTATTCAAAGCGTTAAAACCAAGGGGATATTCCAGATCCTTCCTCAGACAGATCCGGAAAACCTTCTTGGCCCCAAAAGAACAGGACGCGAGGAAAATAATTCCGCTCATCACCACTTACTCAAAATTAAGCCAAACAGCAAACAGGAAAATCAAACAAAACCTCAGCAGGACCTTACAAAATACTAATCTACTGCGGGAACACAGGATCGTTTCGGCATACAAAAGGAACCGGAACCTCAAGGATTATCTGGTCAGCAGTAAACTGCCGGAGATTAACGCCCCACCCACACAAAGCCGGACATTCCACAGACGGAGCACGGCAATCAAGAACAACACCACAAACACAATCTACCTTATCAGACAAACAATTACAGCAAACACACAGAACTGCGTATATGCAATACAGTGCAAACGCTGCAATGTAAAATATGTAGGGGAGACAGGAAATGAAATTAGGACTAGATTAGCACAACACATATATAACATTAAAAACCATAGGGAAATGGACACACACCTAGTACCGCACTTCCTACACCATGGACTCGACGCACTAGAAATATCGGGTCTTCAAGCTAACATAAACTGGACACAAGAGGACAGACGTAGAGCAGAAAGACATTGGATTAGAAAACTTAACACCATATTCCCGGCGGGTTTAAATAAACGCTGGTAAAACAAAGCAGGGACCAAATTCTTCCTAATTTAAAGGTTGCAGTACCCTGAATGGCCAGCGCAAACTTTCCTTCCCAAGGCGCCCTCACACGGGTTGACTTGGGAAATAAAGATTTAACTTAAAAACCTAACCCTAACCCTAACCCTAACCCTAACCCTAACCCTAACCCTACCCTAACCCTAACCCTAACCCTAACCCTAACCCTAACCGCAGGAACATGCCACACAGGAACATGCCACACAGGAACATGCCACACATCCCAAAACTTCCGGAGGCGGACTTTGACACTGGAACAGACGACATCCACTGGACAGATAGGACAGCAACTGACATGCTCAACCACTGGCTGCAGCATTTAAACTAGCAATCCCCATAAACCCAAACACAAACAGGGAGGGGAACAAAAATATAATACTACTAAGTAACAATTATACACCCACTCAGGATGAATACAACCTTCTAGACAGGGGTCTGTCATTCATTCCCACGGTTAATACCCGCAAAAAACAAAAAGAGACCCTCAGAGGACAAGTCCAGGAGTTCCACAGGAAACTAAAACTGGCAGTATTCTTTGAGGAGGCGGAAACCAGGGAACAGACACCCTTCACACCAAAATCAAACTGGGAACCCAGACCGGAAGACATGCCTCCAGAAATCACACGCCTTATCCTAGAAAACAACACACTAATTACAACACTTAATCCACAAACACACAGAGATGAGAACAACCTCAACAGAGGAGAAAGCCAAGCACTTCTTCGACTGGCCAAAAACAAACACATAATAATCAAGCCAGCGGATAAGGGAAGTGCAATAGTCATCATGGACAGGGCACAATACACGCAGGAGGCCTACAGGCAACTTAACAACACGACACATTATACAAAATTAAATGCACCCATATACCCGGACACAGCGCAGGAAATACACACCATCATACGGACACTCGTAGAAAATAATTACATCACAAAACGGCAAAGCTTTTACCTAAGGGGGGAGGACAACCCGCGACCTAGAATTTTTTACCTCCTCCCTAAAATACACAAGACACCGGAATCCTGGAGCGTACCGTACGAGGTCCCGCCAGGGAGACCTATTATTTCGGACTGCAACAGCGAGTCCTACAGAATAGCGGAATACTTGGATTTTTTCCTCAATCCGCTATCAACAAAACACAATAGCTACATCAAAGACACATACGATTTCATACACAAAATTAAAAACGCTAAAATACCGGTGGAAGCCACCCTTTTCACCATCGACATAGATAGCCTCTACACAAACATAAACACAGCAGCGGGACTAACAGCAGTTAAAACCTGGATGGAGAAGTACCCGGACAACAATCGACCGGACACAATTCTCCTACAGCTACTGGAAATAAGCCTTACAAAAAACGACTTTGAATTCAACAAAGAATTCTTCCTACAGATCAGCGGCACAGCGATGGGCAAAAAATTTGCACCAGCATATGCCAACATTTACATGGCACACTGGGAGGAAACAGTTTTTAAAAAATGCCCCAAACTCCCCACAAACTACTTTAGATACTTAGATGACATTTGGGGAACATGGACACATAGTACAGAAGACTTCAAACACTTCATACAAATCCTCAACACACACCACACATCTATAACAATTAAACATACCACACACAGTGAACATATAGACTTTTTGGACACCACCACATACAAAGGACCCTTATTTCCCCAAACACACACTCTGGACACAAAAGTGTTCTTTAAAGACACAGACACACATGCACTCCTACATAAAGACAGTCTCCACCCAAAACACACATTCGGAGGCTTAATCAAATCACAACTCTTAAGATTCAGGAGAATCTGCACACAAACTGCAGATTTCGAGGAGGCAACCAGAACACTATTCAAAGCGTTAAAACCAAGGGGATATTCCAGATCCTTCCTCAGACAGATCCGGAAAACCTTCTTGGCCCCAAAAGAACAGGACGCGAGGAAAATAATTCCGCTCATCACCACTTACTCAAAATTAAGCCAAACAGCAAACAGGAAAATCAAACAAAACCTCAGCAGGACCTTACAAAATACTAATCTACTGCGGGAACACAGGATCGTTTCGGCATACAAAAGGAACCGAAACCTAAAAGATTATCTGGTCAGCAGCAAACTACCGGTGATCAACGCCCCACCCACACAAAGCCGGACATTCCACAGACGGAGCACGGCAATTAAGAACAACACCACAAACACAACCTACCTTATAAGACAAACAATTACAGCAAACACACAAAACTGCGTATATGCAATACAGTGCAAACACTGCAATGTAAAATATGTAGGGGAGACAGGAAATGAAATTAGGACTAGATTAGCACAACACATATATAACATTAAAAACCATAGGGAAATGGACACACACCTAGTGCCGCACTTCCTACACCATGGACTCGACGCACTAGAAATATCGGGTCTTCAAACAAACATAAACTGGACACAAGAGGACAGACGTAGAGCAGAAAGACATTGGATTAGAAAACTTAACACCATATTCCCAGCGGGTTTAAATAAACGCTGGTAAAACAAAGTAGGGACCAAATTCTTCCTAATTTAAAGGTTGCAGTACCCTGAATGGCCAGCGCAAACTTTCCTTCCCAAGGCGCCCTCACACGGGTTGACTTGGGAAATAAAGATTTAACTTAAAAACCTAACCCTAACCCTAACCCTAACCCTAACCCTAACCCTAACCCTAACCCTAACCCTAACCTAACCCTAACCCTAACCCTAACCCTAACCCTAACACCTTTTTACACCCTCACCCCTCCTTGTCTAAACCCCAACTCAAACCCTTAACCAAACCCTAACCTTAACCCTAACTCCCATCCTATCCTTACCTCATTCCCAACCCCTATCCAAATTCCCACCCTTATCCCTACCCAAACCCTAATCCGAACCTTTTATCCTTATCCAAACCCTAACTCCCATCCACACCCTAACCCCAACCCTAACCCCTAGACCCCTATTTGAATCCAAACCTTAACCCTAACCCTAACCCCAACCCCCATAACCTCTTCCAAAACCCTAACCCCCAAACACCCCTATAAAAACCCTAATCCCCATTCACACTCTAATCCCAACCCTAACCCCTAACCAAACCCTAACCCCCATAACCCCTATTTAGATCAAACCCCAACCCTAACCCTAACCCAAACATTAACCCAGAGCCAAACCCTAACCCCTATAACCCATATTCAAATCCAGACCCTAACCCCCATTCACACTCTAACCCTAACCCTAACCCCTAGTCAAACCCGAACCCCCACAACCCCTATTCAGATTCAAACCTCAACCCTCATCCAAATTCCAACCCAACCCTTAACCCTAACCCTAACCCCCATAACCTCAAACCCTAACCCTAACCCTAACCCAAACCTTCCAAACCCTAACCCTTATAACCCCTATTTAAATCCAAACCCTAACCCCTATCCAAATCCTAACCTTTGTAACCCAACCCCAGCCCTTATTCAAACCCTAACCCAAATTTCAACTCCGATTTTAATCCCAACCCTAACCTCTGAACTCCCATTCAAAACCAAAACTTTGGATGGTATATTACCTGAACTCTGATTTGAGCCGTGGCCTTCGTTTGAACCCTGATGGGGTCTGTGGAGGATAGTGGCCCAGGAGGTGAAAAAGGTTTTCTGGCAGACGGGTGGTAGCCGGTCCAATCTCCATCCTGAAAGTTGAAAAACATAAAGAGGGATCTTATGACCTGTGCCTGTGCCTGCTTCACACTCAGTGTGGAGCCCATCTTTCCTTGACCTAACCCTAACCCTAACCCTAACCCTAACCCTAACCCTAACCCTAACCCTACCCTAACCCTAACCCTAACCCTAACCCTAACCCTAACCCTAACCCTAACCCTAACCCCCTAACCCTAACCCCCTAACCCTAACCCCCTAACCCTAACCCTAACCCTAACCCTAACCCTAACCCTAACCCTAACCCTAACCCTAACCCCAACCCCAGCACGAACCCTACCCCCAACCCTTACCCCAACCCCAAACCCAACCCTAACCCCAACCCCAGCACAAACCCTACCCCCAACCCTAACCCTAACCCCAACCCCAACCCCAACCCTAACCCCAACCCTAAACCCAACCCTAACCCCAACCCCAGCACAAACCCTACCTCCAACCTTAACCCTAACCCCAACCCCAGCACGAACCCCACCCCCAACCCTAACCCCAACCCCAACCCCAGCACGAACCCTACCCCCAACCACACCCCCACCCCTAACCCTAACACCAACCCCACCCACAACCCTAACCCCTCAACCCCACACTGGAGGAGCCAGGGCAGAAAACGGGACCTTCTACCCCACACGACACCCCAGATCCACCAGGAAGGTCCAGGATTGGATCATCCCGGTAAGAAAACAGAACATCATCCTGGGGGACTCCAACCTCTCCAGGATCCAATCCTACTCCAGGGGAGATCTCCAGATCGATAGCTACCCTGGAGCAACATTCCTACATGCAGCAGGGCTCCTGGAGAAAACAGCAGTGAACCCCAAGGTACAGAGAGTCATCCTGTCCTTTGGGATAAACAACAAGGACCAGCACCCCAAGAAAACTGCCATCAAGCAAGTCCAAACCACGCTGAGGGCAGCCAAAACCACATTCCCATCAGCGGAGATCTGGATTCCGCTGATAAACTACTCCGGGAACCTGCAGTGCCGCCAGAAGGAAAACCTGGAAGAAATGAATGAGCACATCCGCAGGAACATGCCACACATCCCAAAACTTCCGGAGGCGGACTTTGACACTGAAACAGACGACATCCACTGGACAGATAGGACAGCAACTGACATGCTCAACCACTGGCTGCAGCATTTAAACTAGCAATCCCCATAAACCCAAACACAAACAGGGAGGGGAACAAAAATATAATACTACTAAGTAACAATTATACACCCACTCAGGATGAATACAACCTTCTGGACAGGGGTCTGTCATTCATTCCCACGGTTAATACCCGCAAAAAACAAAAAGAGACCCTCAGAGGACAAGTCCAGGAGTTCCACAGGAAACTAAAACTGGCAGTATTCTTTGAGGAGGCGGAAACCAGGGAACAGACACCCTTCACACCAAAATCAAACTGGGAACCCAGACCGGAAGACATGCCTCCAGAAATCACACGCCTTATCCTAGAAAACAACACACTAATTACAACACTTAATCCACAAACACACAGAGATGAGAACAACCTCAACAGAGGAGAAAGCCAAGCACTTCTTCGACTGGCCAAAAACAAACACATAATAATCAAGCCAGCGGATAAGGGAAGTGCAATAGTCATCATGGACAGGGCACAATACACGCAGGAGGCCTACAGGCAACTTAACAACACGACACATTATAGAAAATTAAATGCACCCATATACCCGGACACAGCGCAGGAAATACACACCATCATACAGACACTCGTAGAAAATAATTACATCACGAAACGGCAAAGCTTTTACCTAAGGGGGGAGGATAACCCGCGACCTAGAATTTTTTACCTCCTCCCTAAAATACACAAGACACCGGAATCCTGGAGCGTACCGTACGAGGTCCCGCCAGGAAGACCTATCATTTCGGACTGCAACAGCGAGTCCTACAGAATAGCGGAATACTTGGATTTTTTCCTCAATCCGCTATCAACAAAACACAATAGCTACATCAAAGACACATACGATTTCATACACAAAATTAAAAACGCTAAAATACCGGTGGAAGCCACCCTTTTCACCATCGACATAGACAGCCTCTACACAAACATAAACACAGCAGCGGGACTAACAGCAGTCAAAACATGGATGGAGAAGTACCCGGACAGCAATCGACCGGACACAATTCTCCTACAACTACTGGAAATAAGTCTTACAAAAAACGACTTTGAATTCAACAAAGAATTCTTCCTCCAAATCAGCGGCACAGCGATGGGCAAAAAATTTGCACCAGCGTATGCCAACATTTACATGGCACACTGGGAGGAAACAGTTTTTAAAAAATGCCCCAAACTCCCCACAAACTACTTTAGATACTTAGATGACATTTGGGGAACATGGACACATAGTACAGAGGACTTCAAACACTTCATACAAATCCTCAACACACACCACACATCTATAACAATTAAACATACCACACACAGTGAACATATAGATTTTTTGGACACTACCACATACAAAGGACCCTTATTTCCCCAAACACACACTCTGGACACAAAAGTGTTCTTTAAGGACACAGACACACATGCACTCCTACATAAAGACAGTCTCCACCCAAAACACACATTCGGAGGCTTAATCAAATCACAACTTTTAATATTTAGGAGAATCTGCACACAAACTGCAGATTTTGAGGAGGCAACCAGAACACTATTCAAAGCTTTAAAACCAAGGGGATATTCCAGATCCTTCCTTAGAGAGATCCGGAAAACCTTCTTGGCCCCAAAAGAACAGGACGCGAGGAAAATAATTCCGCTCATCACCACCTACTCAAAGTTAAGCCAAACAGCAAACAGGAAAATCAAACAGAACCTCACCAGGAATTTACAAGACACTAATCTACTGCGGGAACACAGGATCGTTTCGGCATACAAAAGGAACCGGAACCTCAAGGATTATCTGGTCAGCAGTAAACTGCCGGAGATTAACGCCCCACCCACACAAAGCCGGACATTCCACAGACGGAGCACGGCAATCAAGAACAACACCACAAACACAATCTACCTTATCAGACAAACAATTACAGCAAACACACAGAACTGCGTATATGCAATACAGTGCAAACGCTGCAATGTAAAATATGTAGGGGAGACAGGAAATGAAATTAGGACTAGATTAGCACAACACATATATAACATTAAAAACCATAGGGAAATGGACACACACCTAGTACCGCACTTCCTACACCATGGACTCGACGCACTAGAAATATCGGGTCTTCAAGCTAACATAAACTGGACACAAGAGGACAGACGTAGAGCAGAAAGACATTGGATTAGAAAACTTAACACCATATTCCCGGCGGGTTTAAATAAACGCTGGTAAAACAAAGTAGGGACCAAATTCTTCCTAATTTAAAGGTTGCAGTACCCTGAATGGCCAGCGCAAACTTTCCTTCCCAAGGCGCCCTCACACGGGTTGACTTGGGAAATAAAGATTTAACTTAAAACCCTAACCCTAACCCTAACCCTAACCCTAACCCTAACCCTAACCCTAACCCTAACCCCAACCCCAGCACGAACCCTACCCCCAACCCTTACCCCAACCCCAAACCCAACCCTAACCCCAACCCCAGCACAAACCCTACCCCCAACCCTAACCCTAACCCCAACCCCAACCCCAACCCTAACCCCAACCCTAAACCCAACCCTAACCCCAACCCCAGCACAAACCCTACCTCCAACCTTAACCCTAACCCCAACCCCAGCACGAACCCCACCCCCAACCCTAACCCCAACCCCAACCCCAGCACGAACCCTACCCCCAACCACACCCCCACCCCTAACCCTAACACCAACCCCACCCACAACCCTAACCCCTCAACCCCACACTGGAGGAGCCAGGGCAGAAAACGGGACCTTCTACCCCACACGACACCCCAGATCCACCAGGAAGGTCCAGGATTGGATCATCCCGGTAAGAAAACAGAACATCATCCTGGGGGACTCCAACCTCTCCAGGATCCAATCCTACTCCAGGGGAGATCTCCAGATCGATAGCTACCCTGGAGCAACATTCCTACATGCAGCAGGGCTCCTGGAGAAAACAGCAGTGAACCCCAAGGTACAGAGAGTCATCCTGTCCTTTGGGATAAACAACAAGGACCAGCACCCCAAGAAAACTGCCATCAAGCAAGTCCAAACCACGCTGAGGGCAGCCAAAACCACATTCCCATCAGCGGAGATCTGGATTCCGCTGATAAACTACTCCGGGAACCTACAGTGCCGCCAGAAGGAAAACCTGGAAGAAATCAATGGGCACATCCGCAGGAACATGCCACACATCCCAAAACTTCCGGAGGCGGACTTTGACACTGGAACAGACGACATCCACTGGACAGACAGGACAGCAACTGACATGCTCAACCACTGGCTGCAGCATTTAAACTAGCAATCCCCATAAACCCAAGCACAAACAGGGAGGGGAACAAAAATGTAATACTATTAAGTAACAATTATACACCCACTCAGGATGAATACAACCTTCTGGACAGGGGTCTGTCGTTTATTCCCACGGTTAATACCCGCAAAAAACAAAAAGTGACTCTCAGAGGACAAGTCCAGGAGTTCCACAGAAAACTAAAACTGGCAATATTCTTTGAGGAGGCGGAAACCAGGGAACAGACACCCTTCACACCAAAATCAAACTGGGAACCCACACCGGAAGACATGCCTCCGGAAATCACACGCTTAATCCTAGAAAACAACACACTAATCACAACACTTAATCCACAAACACACAGAGATGAGAACAACCTCAACAGAGGAGAAAGCCAAGCACTTCTTCAACTGGCCAAAAACAAACACATAATAATCAAGCCAGCGGATAAGGGAAGTGCAATAGTCATCATGGACAGGGCACAATACACGCAGGAGGCCTACAGGCAACTTAACAACACGACACATTATAGAAAATGAAATGCACCCATATACCCGGACACAGCGCAGGAAATACACACCATCATACAGACACTCGTAGAAAAGAATTACATCACGAAACGGCAAAGCTTTTACCTAAGGGGGGAGGACAACCCGCGACCTAGGATTTTTTACCTCCTCCCTAAAATACACAAGACACCGGAATCCTGGAGCGTACCGTACGAGGTCCCGCCAGGGAGACCTATTATTTCGGACTGCAACAGCGAGTCCTACAGAATAGCGGAATACTTGGATTTTTTCCTCAATCCGCTATCAACAAAACACAATAGCTACATCAAAGACACATACGATTTCATACACAAAATTAAAAACACTAAAATACCGGTGGAAGCCACCCTTTTCACCATCGACATAGATAGCCTCTACACAAACATAAACACAGCAGCGGGACTAACAGCAGTTAAAACCTGGATGGAGAAGTACCCGGACAACAATCGACCGGACACAATTCTCCTACAGCTACTGGAAATAAGCCTTACAAAAAACGACTTTGAATTCAACAAAGAATTCTTCCTCCAAATCAGCGGCACAGCGATGGGCAAAAAATTTGCACCAGCGTATGCCAACATTTACATGGCACACTGGGAGGAAACGGTTTTTAAAAAATGCCCCAAACTCCCCACAAACTACTTTAGATATTTAGATGACATTTGGGGAACATGGACACACAGCACAGAAGACTTCCAACACTTCATACAAATCCTCAACACACACCACACATCTATAACAATTAAACATACCACACACAGTGAACATATAGATTTTTTGGACACCACCACATACAAAGGACCCTTATTTCCCCAAACACACACTCTAGACACAAAAGTGTTCTTTAAGGACACGGACACACAGGCACTCCTACATAAAGACAGTCTCCACCCAAAACACACATTCGGAGGCTTAATTAAATCACAGCTTCTAAGATTCAGGAGAATCTGCACACAAACTGCAGATTTTGAGGAGGCAACCAGAACACTATTCAAAGCTTTAAAACCAAGGGGATATTCCAGATCCTTCCTTAGAGAGATCCGGAAAACCTTCTTGGCCCCAAAAGAACAGGACGCGAGGAAAATAATTCCGCTCATCACCACCTACTCAAAGTTAAGCCAAACAGCAAACAGGAAAATCAAACAGAACCTCACCAGGAATTTACAAGACACTAATCTACTGCGGGAACACAGGATCGTTTCGGCATACAAAAGGAACCGGAACCTCAAGGATTATCTGGTCAGCAGTAAACTGCCGGAGATTAACGCCCCACCCACACAAAGCCGGACATTCCACAGACGGAGCACGGCAATCAAGAACAACACCACAAACACAACCTACCTGATAAGACAAACAATTACAGCAAACACACAGAACTGCGTGTATGCAATACAGTGCAAACACTGCAATGTAAAATATGTAGGGGAGACAGGAAATGAAATTAGGACTAGATTAGCACAACACATATATAACATTAAAAACCATAGGGAAATGGACACACACCTAGTGCCGCACTTCCTACACCATGGACTCGACGCACTAGAAATATCGGGTCTTCAAACAAACATAAACTGGACACAAGAGGACAGACGTAGAGCAGAAAGACATTGGATTAGAAAACTTAACACCATATTCCCAGCGGGTTTAAATAAACGCTGGTAAAACAAAGTAGGGACCAAATTCTTCCTAATTTAAAGGTTGCAGTACCCTGAATGGCCAGCGCAAACTTTCCTTCCCAAGGCGCCCTCACACGGGTTGACTTGGGAAATAAAGATTTAACTTAAAAACCTAACCCTAACCCTAACCCTAACCCTAACCCTAACCCCCGAACCTCCAACCCCCAACCCCCGAACCTCGAACCTCCAACCCCCGAACCTCCAACCCCCAACCCCCGAACCTCGAACCTCCAACCCCCGAACCTCCAACCCCCAACCCCCGAACCTCGAACCTCGAACCTCGAACCTCCAACCCCCGAACCTCCAACCCCCAACCCCCGAACCTCGAACCTCGAACCTCGAACCTCCAACCTCCAACCCCCGAACCTCCAACCCCCAACCCCCGAACTTCGAACCTCGAACCTCCAACCTCCAACCCCCGAACCTCCAACCCCCAACCCCCGAACCTCGAACCTCGAACCTCGAACCTCCAACCTCCGAACCTCCAACCCCCAACCCCCGAACCTCGAACCTCGAACCTCGAACCTCCAACCCCCGAACCTCCTACCCCCAACCCCCGAACCTCGAACCTCGAACCTCCAACCCCCGAACCTCCAACCCCCAACCCCCGAACCTCGAACCTCGAACCTCCAACCCCCGAACCTCCAACCCCCAACCCCCGAACCTCCAACCCCCAACTCCCGAACCTCGAACCTCCAACCCCCGAACCTCCAACCCCCAACCCCCGAACCTCGAACCTCGAACCTCCAACCCCCGAACCTCCAACCCCCAACCCCCGAACCTCCAACCCCCAACCCCCGAACCTCGAACCTCCAACCCCCGAACTTCCAACCCCCAACCCCCGAACCTCGAACCCCCAACCCCCGAACCTCGAACCCCCAACCCTCCAACCCTCCAACCTCGAACCCCCGAACCTCGAACCTCGAACCCCCAACCCCTGAACCTCGAACCTCGAAGCTCCAACCCCCAACCCCTGAACCTCGAACCTCGAACCCCCAACCCCCAACCACTGAACCTCCAACCCCCAACCCCTGAACCTCGAACTTCGAACCTCGAACCCCCAACCCCCAACCACTGAACCTCCAACCCCCAACCCCTGAACCTCGAACCTCCAACCCCTGAACCTCCAACCCCCAACCCCCAACCCATGAACCTCGAACCTCCAACCCCTGAACCTCCAACCCCCAACCCCTGAACCTCGAACCTCCAACCCCCGAACCCCTGAACCCCGAACCTCGAACCTCGAACCTCGAACCTCCAACCCCCGAACCTCGAACCTCGAACCTCCAACCCCTGAACCTCGAACCTCGAACCTCCAACCCCTGAACCTCCAACCTCGAACCTCCAACCCCTGAACCTCGAACCTCGAACCTCCAACCCCTGAACCTCGAACCTCGAACCTCCAACCCCTGAACCTCGAACCTCGAACCTCCAACCCCTGAACCTCCAACCCCCAACCCCCAACCCATGAACCTCGAACCTCCAACCTCGAACCCCTGAACCTCCAACCTCGAACCTCCAACCCCTGAACCTCCAACCTCCAACCTCCAACCCCTGAACCTCCAACCTCCAACCTCCAACCCCTGAACCTCCAACCTCCAACCTCGAACCCCTGAACCTCCAACCTCGAACCCCTGAACCTCGAACCTCCAACCTCCAACCTCGAACCCCTGAACCTCCAACCTCCAACCTCGAACCTCCAACCTCCAACCTCCAACCTCCAACCTCCAACCTCGAACCTCGAACCCCTGAACCTCGAACCTCGAACCTCGAACCTCGAACCTCGAACCTCGAACCTCCAACCTCCAACCTCCAACCTCCAACCTCCAACCTCGAACCTCCAACCTCCAACCTCGAACCTCGAACCCCTGAACCTCGAACCTCGAACCTCGAACCTCGAACCTCGAACCTCGAACCTCCAACCTCCAACCTCGAACCTCCAACCTCCAACCTCGAACCTCCAACCCCTGAACCTCCAACCCCCAACCCCCAACCCATGAACCTCGAACCTCCAACCTCGAACCCCTGAACCTCGAACCTCCAACCTCCAACCCTGAACCTCGAACCTCGAACCTCGAACCTCGAACCTCGAACCCCCAACCCCTGAACCTCGAACCTCGAACCTCGAACCTCGAACCTCCAACCCCTGAACCTCGAACCTCGAACCTCGAACCTCGAACCTCGAACCTCGAACCCCTGAACCTCGAACCTCGAACCTCGAACCTCGAACCTCCAACCCCTGAACCTCGAACCTCCAACCTCCAACCTCCAACCTCGAACCCCTGAACCTCGAACCTCGAACCTCGAACCTCGAACCCCCAACCCCTGAACCTCGAACCTCGAACCTCCAACCCCTGAACCTCCAACCTCCAACCTCCAACCTCGAACCCCTGAACCTCGAACCTCGAACCTCGAACCCCCAACCCCTGAACCTCGAACCTCCAACCTCCAACCTCCAACCCCTGAACCTCGAACCTCGAACCTCGAACCTCGAACCTCGAACCCCCAACCCCTGAACCCCCAACCTCCAACCTCCAACCCCTGAACCTCCAACCTCCAACCTCCAACCCCCAACCCCTGAACCTCGAACCTCCAACCTCCAACCCCCAACCCCTGAACCTCGAACCTCCAACCTCCAACCTCCAACCCCCAACCCCTGAACCTCCAACCTCCAACCCCCAACCCCTGAACCTCCAACCTCCAACCCCCGACCCCTGAACCTCCAACCTCCAACCCCCAACCCCTGAACCTCCAACCTCCAACCCCCAACCCCTGAACCTCCAACCTCCAACCCCCAACCCCCGAACCTCCAACCTCCAACCCCCAACCCCCGAACCTCCAACCTCCAACCTCCAACCTCCAACCCCCAACCCCCGAACCTCCAACCCCCGAACCTCCAACCTCCAACCCCCAACCCCCGAACCTCCAACCTCGAACCTCCAACCCCTGAACCTCGAACCTCGAACCTCCAACCCCTGAACCTCGAACCTCCAACCCCTGAACCTCGAACCTCGAACCTCGAACCTCGAACCTCGAACCTCGAACCCCGAACCCCTGAACCTCGAACCTCCAACCCCCAACCCCTGAACCTCGAACCTCGAACCTCCAACCCCTGAACCTCGAACCCCCAACCCCTGAACCTCGAACCTTGAACCTCGAACCCCCAACCCCTGAACCTCGAACCTCGAACCTCCAACCCCCAACCCCTGAACCTCGAACCTCGAACCTCGAACCCCCAATCCCTGAACCTCGAACCTTGAACCTCGAACCCCCAACCCCTGAACCTCGAACCTCGAACCTCGAACCCCCAACCCCTGAACCTCGAACCTCCAACCCCCAACCCCTGAACCTCGAACCTCCAACCCCCAAACCTCCAACCCCCGAACCTCGAACCTCGAACCTCGAACCTCGAACCTCCAACCCCCGAACCTCCAACCCCCAAACCTCCAACCCCTAACCCCCGAACCTCGAACCCCCAACCCCCAACCCCTGAACCTCGAACCTCGAACCTCGAACCCCAACCCCTGAACCTCGAACCTCCAACCCCTGAACCTCGAACCCCCAACCCCTGAACCTCGAACCTCCAACCCCTGAACCTCGAACCCCCAACCCCTGAACCTCGAACCTCGAACCCCCAACCTCGAACCCCCAACCCCTCGAACCTCGAACCCCCAACCCCTGAACCTCGAACCCCCAACCCCTGAACCTCGAACCTCGAACCCCCAACCCCTGAACCTCGAACCTCGAACCCCCAACCTCTGAACCTCGAACCTCGAACCCCCAACCCCTGAACCTCGAACCCCCAACCCCTGAACCCCCAACCCCTTGTTGTATTACAACAAGAAAATCACCTTAGTCTAACACATTACAATGATGTTACATGAATTGAAATGATTGTCCTGAGATCATGACTCAGGCTGATCACACAGCAGGCCAGTCTGCGATACTTCCAATAGCATCCATCTGCAGTGTTTGTGTTACTGAACAGCCAATATGATTGTAGCACACCACATCTTCAAATATAGCCTACAGCTTGCTTCAAACCCCAATACAAAAATGCGGCACCAAAACCAAACCAGTGACGCACTTGTCTGACGAAACGGAGCTTTGGACGTCATTGATCACGTGATTTTTCTCAAATGAAACGGGCATTGGCAAAGTGCATTGAATTAAACTGCTTCACATTTTTGATGAATGCTCCGAAGCTTCGGGATCAAGCCTAAGATCACTATGTTCTGTGCTATCGGCTAGGGACGATAGCCCTCAAGCTTGCCCCTAGCCAATAGCCCTCAAGCTCACCCCTAGCTCATAGCACAGAACATAGTGATGTTACGCTTGATCCCAAAGCTTCGGCGCATGCATCAAAAATGTGAAGCAGTTTAATTCAATGCACTTTGCCAATGCCCGTTTCGTTTGAGAAAAATCACGTGATCAGTGACGTCCTTAGGTTCCTTTCATCAGACAAATGAGTCAGTTTGTTTTTGGTGTCAGATGTTTGCATTGGGTTTGAAGCAAGCTGTAGGCTATATTTGATGTGCTACAAGCACATTCGGTGTCTAACTAACTTCACAGCCAAATTGAAACTCACTGTCATCAATGTGTATTTCACTTTTACTGAGCCTTCAGCCAAAGCTTTGGTATAACCCTAATTGCCAAAAAATATATGAAGGCTCAATAAGAGTGCCATCCATGAGTATTTCAGTGTCCATTTCAATTCGGCTGTGAAGTGTTTGTTACTGAATAGCGAATGTGATTGTAGCACACCACATCTTCAAATATAGCCTACAGCTTGCTTCAAACCCAATGCAATAATGCGACACCAAAACCAAACCAGTGATTGGTTTGTCTGAAGAAACGGAGCTTTGGACGTCATTGATCACGTGCTTTTGGTCATACTAAACTAGCATCGGCACAGTGGTTTAAACTGCTTCACATTTTTGATGCATGCCCCGAAGCTTCGGGATCAAGCGTAACATCACTATGTTCTGTGCTATCGGCTAGCCCTCAAGCTCGCCCCTAGCCAATAGCCCTTAAGCTCGCCCCTAGCCAATAGCACAGAACATAGTGATGTTACGCTTGATCCCGAAGCTTCGGGGCATGCATCAAAAATGTGAAGCAGTTTAATTCAATGCACTTTGCCAATGCCCATTTCGTTAGACCAAAATCACGTGATCAATGACGTCCTTCGCTTCCTTTCGTCAGACAAATTAATCACTGCTTTGGTTTTGCTATCAAATTTTTGCATTGGGTTTGAAGCAAGCTGTAGGCTTTATTTGAATATGTGGTGTATTACAATCCCATTAGCTGTTTAGTAACAAACACTTCACGGCCAAATTGAAACGCACTTTGAAATACACATGGATGACTCTTGAGCCTTCATACATTTTTTGGCAACATGCTTCAACGGAACAAAAATCAGACACCAAAACCAAACCAGTGATGTGTCGGTCTGACGAAACAAAGCTTTGAACGTCATTGATCACATGCTTTTGATCATACGAAACAAGCATCGGCACAGTGCTTTGAATTTAACTGCTTCACATTTTTGACGCATGCTCTGAAGCTTCGGGATCAAGCATAACATCACTATGTTCTGTGCCATTGGCTAGGGGCGAGCTTGAGGGCTATTGGCGAGCTTGAGGGCTATTGGCAAGGAGCGAGCTTGAGGGCTATCGCCCCTAGCCAATAGCAAAGAACATAGTGATGTTACACTCCATCCCGAAGCTTTGGACCATGCATCGAAATCGTAAAGCAGTTTAATTCAAAGCACTGTGCCGATGCTCGTTTCTTATTACCAATAGCATGTGATCAATGACGTCCGAAGCTTCATTTCGTCAGACAAACGAGTCACTGGTTTGGTTTTGGTGACGGATTTTTGCATTGGGTCTGAAGCAAACAGTAGGTTATATTTGAAGATGTGCTACAAGCACATTCGGTGTCAGTAACAAACTTCACGGCCGAATTGAAACTCACAAGAACACTTATTTATCCTTCATACATTTAGGCATTTTGAGTTTGTGAGGAATATGGAGTAAGAAAGAATGATACTTCAGTCAGTAACCTTCACTGTAGCCTTATATCTATTACGATACAATCAAATTAATGTATCATTAATGTTTTACCGACAATCTTTTATTACAACAATAAAACACTTAATACGTAATGAGTAAAACTAATAGCCGCTTTCACAATCTGAAGCCGAGCCAACACGCACCATTCACAATTTGTACATTTTAGGATATTATTGCTAACTGGCAACTAAGCGAACTTCAGCTGAATAACTCACTTTCACTCAGTAGGCTAGATACCATTGCTTTTGAAATTCAGAAGGTTACATTAATTATGAGCGATTGTTTTATTTCAGGGTAGCCAACCTCCATGCCGCTCTATCGTTTTTTTCCTTCCTATTGTAAGCGCATGCGCACTTTCTATAATCACGAGTCAGGCCAATCTCAAAAGCAATGGTATCTAGCCTACTGAGAGAAAGTGTGTTATTCAGCTGAAGTTTGCTCAGTTGCCAGTAAGCGATAATATGCTAAAATATACAAATTATGGGAATGGTGCGTGTTGGCTCGACTTCAGATTGTCAAAACAGCTATTCGTGTTAGCTATTACGTGTTTTATTGTTGTAATAAAAGATAAGTCGGTAACACATTACAATAATGTTACATGAATTTAATTGATTGTCCTGTAATCACAGCTTAGGCCGATCATGACTCAGGCTGATTACATGTCAGGCCAGTCTGCGATACTGCAGACGGATGCTATTGGAAGTGTTTGGGTTAATGAACAGGGAATGTGATTGTAGCACACCACATCTTGAAATATAGCCTACAGCTTGCTTCAAACCCAATGCAAAAATGCAACACCAAAACCAAACCAGTGACGCGTTTGTCGAATGAAACAAAGCTACGGAAGTCATTGATCATGTGCTTTAGGTCATACGAAACAGGCATTGGCAAAGTGGATTGAATTAAACTGCTTCACATTTTTGACGCATGCCCCGAAGCTTCGGGATCAAGCGTAACATCACTATGTTCTGTGCTATTGGCTAGGGGCGAGCTTGAGGGCTATCGCCCCGAGCCTATAGTACAGAATATAGTGACGTTACGCTTGATCCCGAAGCTTCAGAGCATGCGTCGAAAACGTGAAGCAGTTAAATTCAAAGCACTGTGCCGATGCTTGTTTCTTCTGACCAAAAGCATGTGATCAATGACGTCCGAAGCTTCGTTTAGTCAGACAAACGCATCACAGGTTTAGTTGTCGCATTTTTGCATTGGGTTTGAAGCAAGCTGTAGGCTATATTTCAAGATGCGTTACAAGCACATTCGGTGTCATTAACAAACTTCACAGCCGAATTGAAACTCTAAAATACACATGTATGATACACTTGAGCCTTCATACATTTTTTGGCATCATGCTTAAACGGAACAAAAATTTGACACCAAAACCAAAGCAGTGACGTGTTTGACGAAACAAAGCTTTGAACGTCATTGATCACATGCTTTTGGTCATACGAAACTAGCATCGGCAGAGTGCTTTGAATTAAACTGCTTCACGTTTTACACGGATGGTCCGAAGCTTCGAGATCAAGCGTAACATCACTGTTCTGTGCTATTAGCTAGGGGCGAGCTTGAGGGCTATTGGCTAGGGGCGAGCTTGAGGGCTATCGCCCCGAGCCTATAGTACAGAACATAGTGACGTTACGCTTGATCCCGAAGCTTCGGACCATGCGTCGAAAACGTGAAGCAGTTAAATTCAAAGCACTGTGCCGATGCTTGTTTCTTCTGACCAAAAGCATGTGATCAATGACGTCCGAAGCTTCGTTTCGTCAGACAAACGAGTCACAGGTTTAGTTTTGGTGCCGCATTTTTGCATCAATGACGTAGGCTATATTTGAAGCTGTAGGCTATATTTGAACATGTGCTACAAGCACATTCGGTGTCAGTAACAAACTTCACAGCCGAATTGAAACTCACTCTGTCATCCATGTGTATTTCACTTTTATTGAGCCTTCATCCAAAGCTTCGGTATAACCCTAATTGCCAAAAAATATATGAAGGCTCAATAAGAGTGCCATCCATGTGTATTCCAGTGTCCGTTTCAATTCGGCTGTGAAGTGTTTGTGTTACTGAACAGCGAATGTGATTGTAGCACACCACATCTTCAAATATAGCCTACAGCTTGCTTCAAACCCAATGCAAAAATGCGACACCAAAACCAAACCAGTGATGGGTTTGTCGACGAAACGAAGCTTTGGACGTCATTGATCACATGCTTTTGGTCATACGAAACTAATTCAAACCACTGTGCTGATGGTAAACTGCTTAACATTTTTGACGCATACTCCGAAGCTTCGGGATCAAGCCTAACATCACGATGTTCTGTGCTATCGGCTAGGGGCCATAGCCCTCAAGCTCGCCCCTAGCCAATAGCCCTCAAGCTCACCCCTAGCCAATAGCACAGAACATAGTGATGTTACGCTTGATCCCGAAGCTTCGGGGAATGCGTCAAAAATGTGAAGCGGTTTAATTCAATGCACTTTGCCAATGTCCGTTTCGTTTGACCAAAATCACATGATCAATGACGTCCTTCGCTTCCTTTCGTCAGACAAATTAATCACTGCTTTGGTTTTGGTATCACATTTTTGCATTGGGTTTGAAGCAAGCTGTAGGCTATATTTGAAGATGTGGTGTATTACAATCCCATTAGCTGTTTGGTAACAAACACTTCACGGCCGAATTGAAACGCACTTTGAAATACACATGGATGACTCTTATTGAGTCTTCATACATTTTTTGGCAACATGCTTCAACGGAACAAAAATCAGACACCAAAACCAAACCAGTGACATGCTGGTCTGACGAAACAAAGCTTTGGACGTCATTGATCACATACTTTTGCTCAGACGAAACAAGCATCGGCACAGTGCTTTGAATTTAACTGCTTCACATTTTTGACGCATGCTCTGAAACTTCAGGATCAAGCGTAACATCACTATGTTCTGTGCCATCGGCTAGGGGTGAGCTTGAGGGCTATTGGCTAGGGGCAAGCTTGAGGGCTATCGCCCCGACCTAATAGCACAGAAGTGTGATGTTCCGAAGCTTCGGGATGAAGCGTAACATGCGTTGAAAACGTGAAGCAGTTTAATTCAAAGCATTGTGCCGATGCTAGTTTCCTATGACCAAAAGCATGTGATCAATGACCTCCAAAGCTTCGTTTCGTAAGACAAACATGTCACTGGTTTGGTTTGTGTCGGATTTTTGCATTGGGTTTGAAGCAAACAGTAGGCTATATTTTAAGATGTGCTACAAGCACATTCGGTGTCAGTAACAAACTTCACGGCCGAATTGAAACTCACAAGAACACTTATTTATCCTTCATACATTTTTAGGCATCGAGTTTGTGAGGAATATTGAGTAAGAAAGAATGATACTTCAGTCAGTAACCTTCACTGTAGCCTTATATTTTTATTACGATAAATGCATGTAACATTGTAATGTTTTACCGACTATCTTTTATTACAACAATAAAACACAATACGTAATGGGTAACACTAATAGCCGCTTTGACAATCGAAGCCGAGACAACACGCACCATTCACAATTTGTACATTTTAGGATATTATCGCTAACTGGCAACTGAGCGAACTTCAGCTGAATAACTCACTCACTCAGTAGGCTAGATACCATTGCTTTTGAAATTCAGAAGGTTACATTAATTATGAGCGATTGTTTTATTTCAGGGAGGCTAACCTCCATGCCGCTCTATCTGTTTTTTCCTTACTATTGTAAGCGCATGCGCACTTGCTATAATCACGAGTCAGGCCGATCTCAAAAGCAGTGGTAGCTAGCCTACTGAGTGAAAGTCAGTTATTCAGCTGAAGTTTGCTCAGTTGCCAGTTAGCGATAATATGCTAAAATGTACAAATTATGGGAATGGTGCGTGTTGGCTCGACTTCAGATTGTCAAAACAGCTATTCGTGTTATCTTTTATTACAACAATAAAACACGTAATAGCTAAGTCGTTAACCCATTACAATAATGTTACATGAATTTAATTGATTGTCCTGTAATCACAGCTTAGGCCGATCACGGCTGATTACACGTCAGGCCAGTCTGCGATACTGCAGATGGATGCTATTGGAAGTGTTCTGTGCTATTGGCTAGAGGCGAGCTTGAGGGCTATCGCCCCTAGCCGATAGCAGAGAACATAGTGATGTTACACTCTATCCCGAAGCTTTGGACCATGCGTCGAAATCGTAAAACAGTTTAATTCAAAGCACTGTACCGATGCTCGTTTCTTATGACCAATAGCATGTGATCAATGACGTCCAAAGCTTCATTTCATCAGACAAACGCGTCACTGGTTTGGTTTTGGTGACAGATATTTGCATTGGGTCTGAAGCAAACAGTAGGTTATATTTGAAGATGTGCTACACGCACATTCGGTGTCAGTAACAAACTTCACGACCGAATTGAAACTCACAAGAACACTTATTCATCCTTCATACATTTTTAGGCATTTTGAGTTTGTGAGGACTATTGAGTAAGAAAGAATGATACTTCAGTCAGTAACCTTCACTGTAGCCTTATATTTTTATTACGATACAATCAAATACATTAATGTAACATTATTGTAATGTTTTACCGACTATCTTTTATTACAATAAAACACTTAATACGTAATGGGTAACACTAATAGCCGCTTTGACAATCTGAAGCCGAGCCAACACGCACCATTCACAATTTGTACATTTTAGTAGGCTAGATACCATTGCTTTTGAAATTCAGAAGGTTACATTATTTATGAGCGATTGTTTTATTTCAGGCTGGCTAACCTCCATGCCGCTCTATCGGTTTTTTCCTTCCTATTGTAACGCATGCGCACTTGCTATAATCACGAGTCAGGCTGATCTCAAAGGCAATGCTATGTAGCCTACTGAGTGAAAGTCTGAGAGTTATTCAGCTGAAGTTTGCTCAGTTGCCAGTTAGGGATAATATGCTAAAATATACAAATTATGTGAATGGTGTGTGTTGGCTCGACTTCAGATTGTCAAAAAAGCTATTAGCTATTCGTGTTATCTTTTATTACAACAATAAAACATGTAATAGCTAAGTCGATAACACATTACAATAATGTTACATGAATTTAATTGATTGTCCTGTAATCATGGCTTAGGCCAATCACGAGGCTGATTACGTCAGGCCAGTCTGTGATACTGCAGATGGATGCTATTGGAAGTGTTTGGGTTAATGAACAGGGAATGTGATTGTAGCACACCACATCTTCAAATATAGCCTACAGCTTGCTTCAAACCCAATGCAAAAATGCGACACCAAAACCAAACCAGCGACGCATTTGTCTAATGAAACAAAGCTACGGACGTCATTGATCACATGCTTTAGGTCAAACGAAACCAGCATCGGCACAGTGTTTTGAATTAAACCGCTTCACATTTTCGACGCATGGTCCGAATCTTCGGGATCAAGCGTAACATCACTATGTTCTCTGCTATTGGCTAGGGGCAAGCTTGAGGGCTATTGGCTAGGGGCAAGCTTGAGGGCTATCACCCGAGCCGATAGCAAAAAAGTGATGTTACGTTTCAAACCGAAGCTTCGGACCATGCGTATAAAACGTGATAGTTTCATTCAAAGCAATGTGCCAATGCTCGTTTCTTCTGAACAACAACGTGATCAATGACGTCCAAAGCTTCGTTTCGTCAGACAAACGCTTCACAGGTTTAGTTTTGGTGTCGCATTTTAGCATTGGGTTTGAAGCAAGCTGTAGGCTATATTTCAAGATGTACTACAAGCACATTCGGTGTCAGTAACAAACTTCACAGCTGAATTGAAACTCTAAAATAGACATGTATGATACACTTATTGAGCCTTCATACATTTTTTGGCATCATGCTTAACTCTATAGGCTTTGGCCCCCTAGTGGTGGGACGCATGCGGTCCAATTTTTTATAGTGTTCATATTTCTCTTAAATTCTAAATGATAACGTTAATAAAACACGGAACTTTCGACGCAAAATTGTTAAAAACAGTCACAGCCTGCGAACACATTCGTTTATATGCTTATCAGCTCTCAGGTTACACTACAGAGCCATAAAGCAGCAGGGTGCTAATAGCCCAACCCACTTTTTTTATTTGTTTACAGCCTTCACCTCGCCGCAATCACAGGCAATAAAATGCGTATCACAAAAGCTCTTGGTACCATTTCAACACGCTAAAAAATCAAGATCCGATTCAGGAACAATTGTATATTATTGAAAAGTTGTATAAATAAACATTAGGTGTTTTTTTCCCGTGCTCACTTCAGTATGCATACAACCGATATACACTACTCACAAAAAGTTAGGGATATTCGGCTTTCGGGTGAAATTTCAGGATGAACCTAAAATGCACTATAACCTTTACAGGTGAAATTAATTTGACCTTCTCTAAACTTTTGAATGCACATGTCCAACTATTCAATGTTTCAGTACTTTTTGCACAACTTGCTGTTCTCTAACAAGGAGCTGAACGGCAAAATTCACAACAGGTGTTTGATCCATGAATCGACCAATAAATTTCCTGGTTCAATTAGAATTGATATTTAAACAGTCCTCTTCATCATGCTGTTCACATTTTGACATCATGAGACCAAGACGACACCTAACAATTGATCAACAGTACCTCGCCATTGCGAGGCTTCAAACAGGATGTTCTCAGAGGGAAGTGGCCACTGAGCTTAGAGTGTCACAGTGTCATCAGCAGGTTGCAACAGAGATACAGAGAGACTGGAAGAGTCACAGAAAGGCATAGAAGTGGACGTCCTTTGGCCACATCCCACACTGATGACCGCTTCATTGTGAACAGTGCCCTGCGGAACCGGATGATGAATGCCACTCAACTCCAGGCACATTTAAGGGAGGTGAGAGGCACCCAAGTGTCACGTCAGACCATTCGAAACCGTTTACATCAGCGTGGTCTGCATGCTAGACAACCTGCAAGGGTACCTGACCACACCACCAGGCACAGGCGTCATCGTCTTGCATGGGCCAGGGAGCATTTACGCTGGACGAGGGACCAGTGGGCCTCAGTGCTGTTCTCTGATGAGTCGATTCACGTTGAGCAGAAATGATGGCCGCCAACGATGTTGGAGACGTCAAGGAGAGCGCTATGCATCAGCCACTGTTGTCACCAGACGACCCTTTGGTGGTGGCGGTGTTACAGTGTGGGCAGGTGTGTCTAGTCAATACAGAACTGCCCTACACTTTGTGAATGGTACAGTGACAAGCCCATACTACCTGAATAACATCATTAATCCAGTCATTGTGCCCCTGCATGAACAACACAGGCCTAATTTCATCTTCATGGACGACAATGCTCCAGCTCATCGAGGTCGCATCATTAGGGAAAGGCTGCTGGAGACTGGGGTACCTCAAATGGAGTGGCCTGCACTTTCTCCAGACCTGAATCCCATAGAAAACCTATGGGATCAGCTGACTCACCGTGTAGAGGCTTGTAACTCTGTACCCCAGAACCTCAATGACCTGAGGGCCGCCCTTCAAGAAGAGTGGGATGCCATGCCTCAGCAGACAATAAGTCGACTTGTGAACAGCATGAGACGTCGTTGTCAAGCTGTAATTGATGCTCAAGGGCACATGACAAGTTATTGAGACATTGACATTTTTGTTGTGGTATACCCACCACTGTTGTTGGCTTTTGTTTCAATAAATTGTTTGAGATGAGGAAATCACCATTGCATGCTTCTACTTAAATGCCCTACTTTCATGATACGTATAATATCACTGTAGCGTGAACTTACATTTTCCGTAAATTTCACCCGAAAGCCAAATATCCCTAACTTTTTGTGAGTAGTGTACTTCCGGTTTTGTATAAATACATTTTATTTTCTACAAATTCTCTTGATAAACATGTGTAAGCAACCAAATACGATACCTGGTTATGCAGTTATAACCCTTTTCTGAAGAATCCTCAACGTTTTTTCGTAACCCATTTATCCATTATCCAGGAAAGTCTCAATTTCCACAGTGCGTACCCTTCGCTTTTGCGTTTGTACTACGTTACTACCGTTGCGTAAAAGCATTACTAGACTGCTACAGGAATGATCTAACGTAAAACACGTAGATTATCTTCTACGGGGGTTCCTGCCCTTTCAAACGAAGTAAAATATGTCATATTCAAGCGACTGTGAACGGCGCTGTATCCACGCGTAAAGACAGCCCATAGGGCAATCGGCTGTGCGCTCCTGACTGTCGACTGCATCAGGTGACGCCTGTGGCATTTTGACTGAGTTTATCCTGGAAGGGATGGGCTGGATTGCTGTTACAATTACGTTTTCAGTCTATCCCGATGCATTTAGCAATGTGTAGCTTTTTTTGTGAGCTGAAAAAACGTCACAGACCAGTCTTTCTCTGTACGCAGACACGGGCAGCTGTATGATGCAATTGCGCTGGTGATGTCTTTGCTGCTTCAAAGTTTACGATTATTTTATACATTTATACGTGAACGTGGCAATCAACGGTGGAAAGAAGAGCGCTTATTTCACGGTTGCTCAGGTTTTTGGAGGTGAAGAAGTGTCCCAGAGGCGAAGAAGTCTGTGTTCTGGCAGAGCAATGACTCTGGCATGGACCCGTGCCTGGACATGTAAGTGTTTTTAAAAATATATAATACAAATTATTATTATTATCATCATAATTATCAACAGTATGGAGCGCTATTATCTAGAGTATTTTTAGTTTGGTGATAAATGGATTCTCGCAGGAGTTCGCTAGTTAGCTTCTATGGCGTCACAGGCTAAGGAGCGCCTGCTCTTTGTTTGTTTTCTAGCGTTCATTCACAGTTTCTTTGTGCAGCAACCAACACAAGGGCTAATTGTTGAATTTACGCATGAAATGACATCCATTCTCAGTACTTTATTTCACGGTTCAGTCAAGACATTACAGTATTATAATAATGTAATTTAGTTCGTGCAAGCTGACAAACTAATTCATAAATCCTAGTTAGCTACGATTGCTAATTATGTTGGAGCTAATATCAGACGTACTGTGGATGTAAGATTTTTTAATGTATATATAATATATATATATATATATATATATATATATATGTGTGTGTGTGTGTGTGTGTGTGTGTGTATATATATATATATATCTATATATATATATATATTTTTTTTTATAAAATAAAATTTTTTTTCCACTTAATTGTAATACTTGCCATATGTCTTTTTGAGATAATTTGTGTTCTCATTTTTTAGTGATTCTACTTAGTAATGTACTTGAATCTGTCTTTTTCAGGGAGGACAGTGAAGACACCCCTCCCCCACCTAACACCTCTGTCGTAGGAGGTGGTAACAGACAGGTTTGCCAAATAGTGATGTATAATTCATTACTTTTGCTGTAAAAAGTCAAGTTGAAGGCTTGTTATAGATAAACCTGTTATTCTGCTGGCTTATGGGGCTCTGGTAAATCTAACTTTGAAGTACAGTGCCATTTTAAATGTAAAGCAGATTGGTTGGATAACATTAGGGTAAGTAATCCTTTTCGGAGAGGTATTTGGGCACGCTTTGTAAGAGAATACCCTCATACACATAAACACAAAACACGTGTAGGTTAATTTTCTTCACATTCTGTATTACAAAAAATGTTTTAAAAGATAAATAAAGTTTTCTGATGATTGACATGCCTAGACAGAAAGATATGCACATGTTTTATATTTGGCGATGTTTGGAAACGTTTTGGGACACCGGGGCCCCGTTTTGGTAAAAATACCAATGCATAAGGAAAGCCTGTAGATATCTTTACCAAATTCTAAACCCAAGTGGACAACATATCAGTGCACTAGTGTAAGGAAGTCTGGCTTGCTCCAGTACTTTGAAGTTGAAATATTCAGTGCTAAACTGTAAAAACACAAGGCGTTTTGTACTTTTTTTTGTTTTTTTATGTGTATTATGTATAAACTGTATGTGACCATTTTTACATAAATTTATTCTGATGCAAATTTCTGAATGGTACAAGCCTCTTCTTTCATTGAAACTTTCAACCATGGATGTGCAGTGAATCGTTTTTGAGATATTGGCACTTAATTGACACTAGTAAAAACTAGGCGAAAATTGTATAAAATAGGCCAAAGTAAATAGGGTTAAACGGAACATAAATTTGACACCAAAACCAAAGCAGTGACGTGTCTGACGAAACGAAGCTTTGGACGTCATTGATCACATGCTTTTGGTCATACGAAACAAGTGCTTTGAATTAAACTGCCTCATGTTTTCGACGCATGGTCCAAAGCTTCGAGATCAAGCGTAACATCACTATGTTCTGTGCTATTGGCTAGGGGCGAGCTTGAGGGCTATTGGCCAGGGGCGAGCTTGAGACTTCATCCCGAAGCTTCGGACCATGCGTCGAAAACGTAAAGCAGTTTAATTAAAAGCACTGTGCCGATGCTCGTTTCTTATGACCAAAAGCATGTGATCAATGACGTCCGAAACTTCTTTTCCTCAGATAAACTTGTCACTGGTTTGGTTTAGGTGTAGGATTTTTGCATTGATTTTGAAGCAAGCTGTAGGCTACATTTGAAGATGTGCTACAAGCACATTGGGGGTCAGTAACAAATTTCACGGATTAATTGAAACTCACCATCTTCCATGTGTATTTCACTTTTATTGAGCCTTCATCCAAAGCGTCGGGATAACCCTAGTTGCCAAAAAAAATGTATGAAGGCTCAATAAGTGCCATCATGTGTATTTCAGTGTCTGTTTCAATTTGGCCGTGAAGTGTTTGTTACTGAACTTTGAATGTGATTGTAGCACACTACATCTTCAAATATAGCCTACAACTTGTTTCAAACCCAATGCAAAAATGCGACACGAAAACCAAACCAGTGATTCGTTTGTCTGGCGAAACGAAGCTTCAGACGTCATTGATCACATGCTTTTGATCATACGAAACTAGCATCAGCACAGTGCTTTGAATTAAATCGCTTCACATTTTTGGTGCATGCTCTGAAGCTTCGGGATCAAGCCTAACATCAACATGTTCTGTGCTATCGGCAAGGGGCGATAGCCCTCAAGCTCGCCCCTAGCCAATAGCCCTCAAGCTTGCCCCTAGGCAATAGCACAGAACATAGCGATGTTACACTTGCTCCTGAAGCTTCGGAGCATGCGTTGAAAATGTGAAGCGATTTAATTCAAAGCACTGTGCCGATGCTTGTTTCGTATGACCAAAAGCATGTGATCAATGACATCCGTAGCTTCATTTCGTCAGACAAACGAGTCACTGGTTTGGTTTTGGTGACGCATTTCTGCATTGGGTTTGAAGCAAGTTGTAGGCTATATTTGAAGATGTGGTGTGGTACAATCACATTCGGTGTCAGTAACAAACTTCACAGCCGAATTGAAACTCAACTCTAAAATACACATGGATGACACTTACTGAGCCTTCATACATTTTTTGGCATCATGCTAAAAACGAAACAAAAATTTGTTAACCTGCCAATTTACAATCCCGGAAATGACAGCATAACGACGGTGTAATTTTAGGAACTTTCCTGTAATTTCCACAAGTATGCTGTACCTAAGAGGAAATTAATGGGAAATGACAGCCTGAATTTAAAAATTACAACATAACGACAGCTAATATCTTGTTATTTCCTCTAGAAAGTATGCTATACCTCCACATATTTATTGTGTAAGAACCGATAAATTTATGGAAACAGAAAATTAAAAACGACTTCCGGAAATTAGGCCATAACAGAAAATGTTTTCATTTACATTTTAGTCATTTGGCAGACGCTGTTATCCAGAGCGACATACATTAGTGCATTTTCAAACTAGGATAAATATTTTGTAATATTTTTGTAAATATTTTTACAAAAGTCCTGCAGCGTAGCTGGCAGGCACCTGCAGCGGACCTGGCAGGTATATCACCCAGAGAGAGGCTGTACGGTGCGTAGCAGATTGCAGGTAGCAGGCTGTTTGTGGTAGGAGTGTTTGTTGGGGTATTTGTTTTGTGGGCCCAACCAGTATTGCGTTTTATTATAACTGTTTTAACTTCTTATTAACATGGTTCAACTCTAATTTACTTTTTATATTATGTCTTTCTATGTCTTATGTAAAGCACTTTGAGTTGCCTTGTGTATGAAATGTGCTATACAAATAAACTTGACTTGACTAGGACAAAGTGCATTAAAACAACCCTAAAAGGTAAATACGATTTCAAGCACCAGGCGTAGTCAGTATGTTTTTAAAAAAATAATTTTTTTTAAAACAACCACTTGGACAAGGATTGAGAAGAACACAATCAAGGGAGGTCACAAGGAGGTAGGGAGGGGTGGAGAGAGGTGCAGCTTGAAGAGGTGAGTCTTCAATCTGCACTTGAAGGTGGTCAGACTGTTGTTCTGACCTCCACGGGGAGCTCATTCCACCACCGTGGGGCCAGGACAGACAGATGGGGGGGGGGGGGGGGGTACCAGTCGTCCCGAGGAGGCGGAACGCAGAGATCTGGTAGGTGTGTACGGTCTGATGAGCTTTTGGAGGTATGGAGGGGCTGATCCTCGGACTGCCTGGAAGGCGAGCACCAATGTTTTGAATTTGATGCAAGCCATCACAGGTAGCCAGTGGAGGTGCCTCTTGCCTGGATTGAGCTTCAGATGGTGGTTGTCCATCCAGCTCTGGATGTCTCAGGCAAGCGGAGATGCGGGCTGACACCTGAGTGTCAGAGGGTGAGGAGGAGAGAAAGAGTTGAGTATCATCAGCATAGCAGAGGTAAGAAAGACCATGAGCAGTGATAACAGGGCCAAGGGATTTGGTGTAGGTGGATAAAAGGAGGGGACCAAGGACTGAGCCCTGGGGGACTCCTGCGGTAAGGGGACGGGGGTGCCAATACTTTACCAGCCCAGGCAACCTGGGAGGAGCGCTCCGAGAGGTAGGACTCAATCCAGGCCAGGCCCGAGCCGCCGATCCCCGCTGCAGACAGGCACAACAGGAGGATGGAGTGATCTACGGTGTCGAAGGTGGCAGAGAGGTCTAGGAGTATTAGCACAGAGGAGAGGGAGGCTGTCCGAGCTGCGTGAAGCATCTCGCTGACGGAGAGGAGTGCGGTCTCCGTTGAGTGGCCAGGTCTGTAGTTTTGGATGTTGGAGGGGTCCAGCGTGGGTTTTTTCAGGATCGGGGTGGTGTGGGCTCTCTTGAAGGATGAGGGTATGCAGCCAGAGGTCAGGGAGGAGTTCACCAGGGAGGTCACAAATGGGAGGATATCTGGGGTGATTGCCTGGAGGAGAGATGAAGGGATAGGTTCGAGGGCACAGGTAGTGGGGCGATGGGAGAGTAGGAGGTGGGATACATCAGTATCAGACAGGGGAGAAAAGGTGGAGAAGGGGTGGGGGGGGGAGACGGAAGGGGTAGAGAGGAGGAGTGGGGAAAACAGTGTCCATGAAGGGAGGGGGAGTGGGGAAACAGGGGGGGGGGCATAGAGAGTGGGGCTGAAGGAGCTGCGGATGTCTGATCTTATCAAAGAAGTCTGCGAAGTCATCTGCAGTGAACGAGGATTGAGGAGCAGGAGGGGATTTGCTGAGGGAGGAGTAGATAGAGAACAATTGACGGGGGTTAGAACTGTATTTGTGAATTTTAGTATGATAGTAAGTTACCTTGGCAGCGGTGACTGCTGTAGAGGACGCCGCTAGGAGAGACTGGTAGGAGGAGAGGTCTGATGAGTCTCTGGATTTCCTCCACATCCTCTCTGCGGTGCGAAGACCAGCCCTGGAGGTGCGCAGGGCATCAGACATCCACGGACAGGGAGGAGATGGGTGTGTGGGCCTAGAGACAAGAGGGCAGAGAGAGTTAAGTGATGTGGAGAGAGCTGTGAGCAGGGTATCGGATGCAGAGTCGATGGGGAGTTGAGAGAAGGATTTGAGAGGGGGGAGGGAAGCAGTGAAACAGGGAGCAAGAGAGGAGGGCGAGAGGGAGCAGAGGTTACGGCGGACAGAGATAGTGGGGGTGGGGGGGGGGGGCAGTGTGGAACAAGAGGAAGAGAGAAAGAAATTAAGTGGTGATCAGAGGTGTGCAGAGGGGTAACAGTGAGATCAGAGCAGGGGCTGTTCCTCTGGAAGACCAGGTCTAGGAGGTTGCCAGCCTTGTTGGTAGGGGGGGGGGGGGGTGGGTTGGAGGGTGAGGACAAAGGAGCGGAGAAGTGGTAGGAAGGCTGCAGACTGGGAGGCATCTAGATGGATGTTAAGTCTCCCAGGAGGATCAACGAGGTGCCGTCCTCTGGGAAGGAGCTGAGCAGAGTGTTGAGCTCATCGAGGAAGCACCCCAGGGGACCTGGAGGGCGATAAACAAGTATAATGTACAAGTTAATAGGGTGGTTGATTAACACAGAGTGGTATTCAAAACTTGTAATAGATATATCAGAGAGGGGGAACATAGAGAATGACCATGAGGGGGAGAGTAGCAAACCAGTACCACCTCCGCGACCAGACGGCCGGGGGGTGTGAGAGGAGGAGGAGAGGGCAGCGGGAGTTGCCATGTTGTCCGGTGTGATCCAGGTTTCGGTGAGGGCGAGAAACTGGAGAGACAGGAAGGAGGCATAGCCGGAGATGAAGTCTGCTTTCCGTGTGGCAGACTGGCAGTTCCAGAGCCCCCCTGCGACGGTGAAGTTCTCGCAGGGAGTCAGCGAGGGGTAGCGGAGGTTGGACAGGTTGTGTCGCCGTGGAGGGCCATGTCGTTGGAAGCGGGTTCTAAAAGGGGGAGCAGACGGATAGGGAGAACACATAAACTGGGATGTTCTTTGAAATGCACACAGCTGATTGCAACTTGCTAACAGCTGTGTGAGATACTTCGCAAGCACGGACAGATAATTACTACCAAATAAAAAGCACAATAACGCGAAACAGCCTAGTCAATCTAACAATCTAATAAACAGCCAATCGCGGAACAAACACAAACTAGCAATGCAAATAATATGATCAGCGTTCAACAAGGTCTAATTAAAATCACGCAAACTGCGGCTAGAATGCTTAAAAACGCTATACCGCCACAGTTGTCTTGTAAAAACATATATAGGCGAAAGAATGACCTGAATTTAAAACATGGCTTATGATAGAGGAATAATTGAGCTATAGCATTTTATTTCTTCGAATGTAGGCCTACCTAGTGCATAGGCCTACAGTTGAATATGCCTCAAGCGGATATCGTGGATAAAATAATGTGAATAGAAAATAACACAATTCAATTGGTTAAAATATTGGTTTTATTCATACAATTCCATATACAAAGCATAAGTAATTCCGATATATATCAGATCTGGTTTGTCCATACATTCAATTCATTTAATTTATTACATTGGTGCATTACTGTGGTTTCACGTGCCATTACATTGTTAATGTAATAAGTCTGCATGTAAGAGCTATGTGCATTGCATAGTTGGAGATTCAGAGAATGGCTTACAGTAAAGTAGCCTACACGATCCCGTTCCTCTGCTTCTGTGTCTGAGTGCTTTATTATGATTTCTAAACTAGCATTAGCTAGGCTACACAACAGGATCATGTAGCATGACACAGATCTGGAAATTATGAAGTTTCCTCGTAGTTATACTGTTCAACAAACTGGGAAACATAGGAACATCACGGTAACTACTTGTCTGACGGGGCATAAAATGTAGCGAGAGAACGATTGGAAACTACTATGAACTTTCCTGTTAGTTATACCATAACACTGGGAAACATTACAGTGTACTTTACCCCTTATTCTGATTATCGCTTGAAATAACAGCAATCAAAAACATGCCGCCAAGGACTAGGCTCGTGTGGCTAGGCCATATCAGTGGGAGGCCATCAGTTTGCGTATAGCAGGGCAATTAAAACGGGCCTAATTATCCTTATATTGATGTTAAATACATCAATTCAAGTCCACAGATGAGCCAAGTAAGCCTGACACACCGCATAACACAATAAAGGAACAAGTTGAAGTAGCCAACGTTATTAATCCATTCCCCATCAAATGACATGCTACAGCAGTAGTCTACAGAGACTAAGTCTGCTTCAGAAAAACAACCCAAGCTAAAGTCTGCAGGCTTCTTTCTTTAATCCAGCCGTCTTGTTTTCGCAATGTATATAATATTGGTGAGAGATTAGCGCGCAGCAATAACTATTGAGAGATCGGGGTTAGAATCTTTATTTCTGTAGCAAAAGTTTAGTCTACATTTTTTAAAGTATATAAACATTCTGTTTAAGTATGATGTGAAATAAAAATGCAAACATAAAACAGACTAAAATACAGAAATAAGCAGATTCTAACCCCGATCTCTCCAGAGTTATTTTGGCGCGCTAACCTCTCACCACTATTATTCAGCGGTGGTAGTTGTAGTTCTACTTTAAATGCGTATATAGCCTACACATAGTAGATATAATTGTTTTGTTAGGGTGTGCGTTTAGCTGGCTGTATGAATAAGCTTCTTTGAGAATTATTCATAACCCAAAAATACAAATATAAGCTTGAATAATTTATAAAGTTTTATGAATAAGGCTAGGTGTCTTATTACATTACAGAACTCATAAAAATATGTATTTAGTCGTTACAGTACAGTTATTGTTTGGCTACTAGATTAATATATAGCCTATAATATTAGTACGCTATATTATATGAATATTAAATTATACATTATCAGTGTATTATAATACTGTATGTATTTTCTGGGCACACTGCTTCCATAGACATCTGCTTCACGTTAAACTTATGGACTAAATTCTTCTGACCAGCAGATGCCACTAGTGCACACTGTTAATCAAAGCTTCGAGTAATAAACCCATTTTCAACACAATGGGCTGGAAAACGTTAACAGAACATCCATGATTGGGATCGCTTCAGACAAGGGACAATGAACCCAGCCATGGGACAATGAACCCAGCCATGGCCCACCCCAACCCTCATCCTGACTGAACCCCAACCCTAGGGTTTTTCCTCAAATCATTTTTTGAAGGAGTTAAATTGGAGATTAGTTAGCCAGAATCAAGTGTAGTGCAAAGTGGTCCGATGCGTGAGTGGTGCTTGTCACCGGTAAAAGACTCGGCCCCATTTCAGGTCTGTTGGCCTCAGACCACCGCCCTGCGTGCTGTCCAAGTGGACCCAGAGAGGCTGGCTACTCACCCATCTCCACTCAAGCAATCTTTGTTAACACCGCAAGGTAGCCCAACTGCCCGAGTGGAGTCTGCGAGGTCTCATCTTGGGGCATACTCCAGTCTCCCCTAGGCCGGTTGCGAAAAATACGCAACTAACCTAGTTAACCTTTAAGATGAAAGCAAGTGCCAGTGTGTTAGGGTGTTAGCAGAACCTGCCCTGCACCGATGGGTACCTGCAAGGTCCCAGGAGAATTAGAGCACCTGAGCCAGCTGCAAAGCAATCGCTGCCTCCCAGGTAACGCCAACCTCCACTCTGCGACACTGATACCAACAGCCAACTTAAGGAGGGAGCCAGAGCCCAGTTACCAAGAGCCCCAAGAAGGCTGTGCCAGCCACGAACAAATCGTTGCCTCACATACTTCTCAAGGCCCTCGAATCCTGTGCCCAAACAGACCGTTACGTTAACACCGCCAGGTATCCCAGTCTGCTTAACCAAGGGCCTGGAGCTACCGTGCATTACGGCAGCCCCAGGTGGCCCTGGGTGGAGGTCACAATCCAGCGGACAACTTCCCTACCTGTTCCAGCCGAGTATACACTCGGCCCTGGAACCCTTCGGGAAGCTATCAAGCTTCTACTGGGTTTGACCCCGCCAGGAGGCACGACATTCCAGCGGATTGTTTTTGGAAAAATGAAACAATCAACCTTCTACTGGAAGCGCCCCCCTCCGTTGGGTTTTGGAAGGCTGGCTGTCTAGGGTCCTGATTTGACCAACTTCTCATGTTCATGGTGTCGTGTACCAAGTGAATTTTACAGAGAAAAAACAGAAGAGGAATCCTACAAAGAAATCTGTGATCTTTCCAACGCAAAAAACAGTTTGTTTCTCGCTTTTGTAGTTTTTGATAAATTAATGTTTAAGGTTGAAAACGTAAGTCCCATGGAGCTCATAAGTAAATTCATGCAAATTCAATCCAGCCAATCAATCTGAGTTTAGGTACAATGTTCAATTCATGGGGCTCCCTGTATTTTCTCTGAAAAGTCTTATTTGGTCCGCTCATTCTGGATAAGCTGCTTTGGCCTAGTTGTCTAAATCGTACTTTTCCATGTGTGAGGTCAGTGGTTCGATCCCACCTTGGTAACAAAGGCTAAATTCATTTTCAACAAAACTATTTAATGATCTTTTCACATTAACCAACATCTTTTTATTGCAAAGCTTAAGAAATTTCACAAAATGAACCGTTCATTGTTTCACTTTTTGAAAGTATTAAAAGCAGTTAATACATTTGGGCAATATTTTAAAATGCACTTGACCTATGCGTTGTGGCTGTGGACGTACGTTGTGTAGCCTATTTGGCAAAAATAGTATCTGAATAGGTTTAATTTTAATCACTATTAGTTTAATCGCTACTGTGCAGCCTAAATGGAATGAAGCAGAAGCCGGTTCAAATTATTACCCAAACATACGCAAGCTGGATCCTTCAACTACTCTGTCTTTTTTATGACCATATTGATAAATGAGACCGAATGTCTAGTACTGAAAGACAAAAGTCTTATTTGGTCGTCTCATTTCCGTTAAACTGCTTTGGCCAAGCAGTCAAAACCATGCTTTTCCATGTGCAAGGTCAGTGGTTCGATCCCCGCTTGGTACCAAAGGCAAAAAATTCGTTTTTGACAAACGGTACGAATGGGTTTGATCTCTCAGAGAGAAAAGACATTCCATCAGATTAGTTCTTTACTTTCAAAAACCAATTTTTATCCGACTGGAAGCTCAACTACCCAAGTCGAATTTTAGGCTGGCTGGCTGTCTAGGGTCCTGATTTGACCAACTTCTTGTTCATGGTGTCATGTACCAAATTAATTTTACAGAGAAAAAACAGAAGAGGAATCCTACAGAGAAATCTGTGATCTTTCCAACGCAAAAAACAGTTTGTTTCTCGCTTTTGTAGTTTTTGATAAATTAATGTTTAAGGTTGAAAACGGAAGTCCCATGGAGCTCATAAGTAAATTCATGCAAATTCAATCCAGCCAATCAATCTGAGTTTAGGTACAATGTTCAATTCATGGGGCTCCCTGTATTTTCTCTGAAAAGTCTTATTTGGTCCGCTCATTCTGGATAAGCTGCTTTGGCCTAGTTGTCTAAATCGTGCTTTTCCATGTGTGAGGTCAGTGGTTCGATCCCACCTTGGTAACAAAGGCTAAATTCATTTTCAACAAAACTATTTAATGATATTTTCACATTAACCAACATCTTTTTATTGCAAAGCTTAAGAAATTTCACAAAATGAACCGTTCATTGTTTCACTTTTTGAAAGTATTAAAAGCAGTTAATACATTTGGGCAATATTTTAAAATGCACTTGACCTATGCGTTGTGGCTGTGGACGTACGTTGTGTAGCCTATTTGGCAAAAATAGTATCTGAATAGGTTTAATTTTAATCACTATTAGTTTAATCGCTACTGTGCAGCCTAAATGGAATGAAGCAGAAGCCGGTTCAAATTATTACCCAAACATACGCAAGCTGGATCCTTCAACTACTCTGTCTTTTTTATGACCATATTGATAAATGAGACCCAATGTCTAGTACTGAAAGACAAAAGTCTTATTTGGTCGTCTCATTTCCGTTAAACTGCTTTGACCAAGCAGTCAAAACCATGCTTTTCCATGTGCAAGGTCAGTGGTTCGATCCCCGCTTGGTACCAAAGGCAAAAAATTCGTTTTTGACAAACGGTACGAATGGGTTTGATCTCTCAGAGAGAAATGACATTCCATCAGATTAGTTTTTTACTTTCAAAAACCAATTTTTATCCGACTGGAAGCTCAACTACCCAAGTCGAATTTTAGGCTGGCTGGCTGTCTAGGGTCCTGATTTGACCAACTTCTTGTTCATGGTGTCGTGTACCAAATTCATTTTACAGAGAAAAAACAGAAGAGGAATCCTACAGAGAAATCTGTGATCTTTCCAACGCAAAAAACAGTTTGTTTCTCGCTTTTGTAGTTTTTGATAAATTAATGTTTAAGGTTGAAAACGTAAGTCCCATGGAGCTCATAAGTAAATTCATGCAAATTCAATCCAGCCAATCAATCAATCTGAGTTTAGGTACAATGTTCAATTCATGGGGCTCCCTGTATTTTCTCTGAAAAGTCTTATTTGGTCCGCACATTCTGGATAAGCTGCTTTGGCCTAGTTGTCTAAATCGTGCTTTTCCATGTGTGAGGTCAGTGGTTCGATCCCACCTTGGTAACAAAGGCTAAATTCATTTTCAACAAAACTATTTAATGATCTTTTCACATTAACCAACATCTTTTTATTGCAAAGCTTAAGAAATTTCACAAAATGAACCGTTCATTGTTTCACTTTTTGAAAGTATTAAAAGCAGTTAATACATTTGGGCAATATTTTAAAATGCACTTGACCTATGCGTTGTGGCTGTGGACGTACGTTGTGTAGCCTATTTGGCAAAAATAGTATCTGAATAGGTTTAATTTTAATCACTATTAGTTTAATCGCTACTGTGCAGCCTAAATGGAATGAAGCAGAAGCCGGTTCAAATTATTACCCAAACATACGCAAGCTGGATCCTTCACCTACTCTGTCTTTTTTATGACCATATTGATAAATGAGACCGAATGTCTAGTACTGAAAGACAAAAGTCTTATTTGGTCGTCTCATTTCCGTTAAACTGCTTTGGCCAAGCAGTCAAAACCATGCTTTTCCATGTGCAAGGTCAGTGGTTCGATCCCCGCTTGGTACCAAAGGCAAAAAATTCGTTTTTGACAAACGGTACGAATGGGTTTGATCTCTCAGAGAGAAATGACATTCCATCAGATTAGTTCTTTACTTTCAAAAACCAATTTTTATCCGACTGGAAGCTCAACTACCCAAGTCGAATTTTAGGCTGGCTGGCTGTCTAGGGTCCTGATTTGACCAACTTCTTGTTCATGGTGTCATGTACCAAATTAATTTTACAGAGAAAAAACAGAAGAGGAATCCTACAGAGAAATCTGTGATCTTTCCAACGCAAAAAACAGTTTGTTTCTCGCTTTTGTAGTTTTTGATAAATTAATGTTTAAGGTTGAAAACGGAAGTCCCATGGAGCTCATAAGTAAATTCATGCAAATTCAATCCAGCCAATCAATCTGAGTTTAGGTACAATGTTCAATTCATGGGGCTCCCTGTATTTTCTCTGAAAAGTCTTATTTGGTCCGCTCATTCTGGATAAGCTGCTTTGGCCTAGTTGTCTAAATCGTGCTTTTCCATGTGTGAGGTCAGTGGTTCGATCCCACCTTGGTAACAAAGGCTAAATTCATTTTCAACAAAACTATTTAATGATATTTTCACATTAACCAACATCTTTTTATTGCAAAGCTTAAGAAATTTCACAAAATGAACCGTTCATTGTTTCACTTTTTGAAAGTATTAAAAGCAGTTAATACATTTGGGCAATATTTTAAAATGCACTTGACCTATGCGTTGTGGCTGTGGACGTACGTTGTGTAGCCTATTTGGCAAAAATAGTATCTGAATAGGTTTAATTTTAATCACTATTAGTTTAATCGCTACTGTGCAGCCTAAATGGAATGAAGCAGAAGCCGGTTCAAATTATTACCCAAACATACGCAAGCTGGATCCTTCAACTACTCTGTCTTTTTTATGACCATATTGATAAATGAGACCCAATGTCTAGTACTGAAAGACAAAAGTCTTATTTGGTCGTCTCATTTCCGTTAAACTGCTTTGGCCAAGCAGTCAAAACCATGCTTTTCCATGTGCAAGGTCAGTGGTTCGATCCCCGCTTGGTACCAAAGGCAAAAAATTCGTTTTTGACAAACGGTACGAATGGGTTTGATCTCTCAGAGAGAAATGACATTCCATCAGATTAGTTTTTTACTTTCAAAAACCAATTTTTATCCGACTGGAAGCTCAACTACCCAAGTCGAATTTTAGGCTGGCTGGCTGTCTAGGGTCCTGATTTGACCAACTTCTTGTTCATGGTGTCGTGTACCAAATTCATTTTACAGAGAAAAAACAGAAGAGGAATCCTACAGAGAAATCTGTGATCTTTCCAACGCAAAAAACAGTTTGTTTCTCGCTTTTGTAGTTTTTGATAAATTAATGTTTAAGGTTGAAAACGTAAGTCCCATGGAGCTCATAAGTAAATTCATGCAAATTCAATCCAGCCAATCAATCAATCTGAGTTTAGGTACAATGTTCAATTCATGGGGCTCCCTGTATTTTCTCTGAAAAGTCTTATTTGGTCCGCACATTCTGGATAAGCTGCTTTGGCCTAGTTGTCTAAATCGTGCTTTTCCATGTGTGAGGTCAGTGGTTCGATCCCACCTTGGTAACAAAGGCTAAATTCATTTTCAACAAAACTATTTAATGATCTTTTCACATTAACCAACATCTTTTTATTGCAAAGCTTAAGAAATTTCACAAAATGAACCGTTCATTGTTTCACTTTTTGAAAGTATTAAAAGCAGTTAATACATTTGGGCAATATTTTAAAATGCACTTGACCTATGCGTTGTGGCTGTGGACGTACGTTGTGTAGCCTATTTGGCAAAAATAGTATCTGAATAGGTTTAATTTTAATCACTATTAGTTTAATCGCTACTGTGCAGCCTAAATGGAATGAAGCAGAAGCCGGTTCAAATTATTACCCAAACATACGCAAGCTGGATCCTTCAACTACTCTGTCTTTTTTATGACCATATTGATAAATGAGACCCAATGTCTAGTACTGAAAGACAAAAGTCTTATTTGGTCGTCTCATTTCCGTTAAACTGCTTTGACCAAGCAGTCAAAACCATGCTTTTCCATGTGCAAGGTCAGTGGTTCGATCCCCGCTTGGTACCAAAGGCAAAAAATTCGTTTTTGACAAACGGTACGAATGGGTTTGATCTCTCAGAGAGAAATGACATTCCATCAGATTAGTTCTTTACTTTCAAAAACCAATTTTTATCCGACTGGAAGCTCAACTACCCAAGTCAAATTTTAGGCTGGCTGGCTGTCTAGGGTCCTGATTTGACCAACTTCTTGTTCATGGTGTCGTGTACCAAATTCATTTTACAGAGAAAAAACAGAAGAGGAATCCTACAGAGAAATCTGTGATCTTTCCAACGCAAAAAACAGTTTTTTTCTCGCTTTTGTAGTTTTTGATAAATTAATGTTTAAGGTTGAAAACGTAAGTCCCATGGAGCTCATAAGTAAATTCATGCAAATTCAATCCAGCCAATCAATCTGAGTTTAGGTACAATGTTCAATTCATGGGGCTCCCTGTATTTTCTCTGAAAAGTCTTATTTGGTCCGCTCATTCTGGATAAGCTGCTTTGGCCTAGTTGTCTAAATCGTGCTTTTCCATGTGTGAGGTCAGTGGTTCGATCCCACCTTGGTAACAAAGGCTAAATTCATTTTCAACAAAACTATTTAATGATCTTTTCACATTAACCAACATCGTTTTATTGCAAAGCTTAAGAAATTTCACAAAATGAACCGTTCATTGTTTCACTTTTTGAAAGTATTAAAAGCAGTTAATACATTTGGGCAATATTTTAAAATGCACTTGACCTATGCGTTGTGGCTGTGGACGTACGTTGTGTAGCCTATTTGGCAAAAATAGTATCTGAATAGGTTTAATTTTAATCACTATTAGTTTAATCGCTACTGTGCAGCCTAAATGGAATGAAGCAGAAGCCGGTTCAAATTATTACCCAAACATACGCAAGCTGGATCCTTCAACTACTCTGTCTTTTTTATGACCATATTGATAAATGAGACCCAATGTCTAGTACTGAAAGACAAAAGTCTTATTTGGTCGTCTCATTTCCGTTAAACTGCTTTGACCAAGCAGTCAAAACCATGCTTTTCCATGTGCAAGGTCAGTGGTTCGATCCCCGCTTGGTACCAAAGGCAAAAAATTCGTTTTTGACAAACGGTACGAATGGGTTTGATCTCTCAGAGAGAAATGACATTCCATCAGATTAGTTCTTTACTTTCAAAAACCAATTTTTATCCGACTGGAAGCTCAACTACCCAAGTCAAATTTTAGGCTGGCTGGCTGTCTAGGGTCCTGATTTGACCAACTTCTTGTTCATGGTGTCGTGTACCAAATTCATTTTACAGAGAAAAAACAGAAGAGGAATCCTACAGAGAAATCTGTGATCTTTCCAACGCAAAAAACAGTTTTTTTCTCGCTTTTGTAGTTTTTGATAAATTAATGTTTAAGGTTGAAAACGTAAGTCCCATGGAGCTCATAAGTAAATTCATGCAAATTCAATCCAGCCAATCAATCTGAGTTTAGGTACAATGTTCAATTCATGGGGCTCCCTGTATTTTCTCTGAAAAGTCTTATTTGGTCCGCTCATTCTGGATAAGCTGCTTTGGCCTAGTTGTCTAAATCGTGCTTTTCCATGTGTGAGGTCAGTGGTTCGATCCCACCTTGGTAACAAAGGCTAAATTCATTTTCAACAAAACTATTTAATGATCTTTTCACATTAACCAACATCGTTTTATTGCAAAGCTTAAGAAATTTCACAAAATGAACCGTTCATTGTTTCACTTTTTGAAAGTATTAAAAGCAGTTAATACATTTGGGCAATATTTTAAAATGCACTTGACCTATGCGTTGTGGCTGTGGACGTACGTTGTGTAGCCTATTTGGCAAAAATAGTATCTGAATAGGTTTAATTTTAATCACTATTAGTTTAATCGCTACTGTGCAGCCTAAATGGAATGAAGCAGAAGCCGGTTCAAATTATTACCCAAACATACGCAAGCTGGATCCTTCAACTACTCTGTCTTTTGTATGACCATATTGATAAATGAGACCCAATGTCTAGTACTGAAAGACAAAAGTCTTATTTGGTCGTCTCATTTCCGTTAAACTGCTTTGGCCAAGCAGTCAAAACCATGCTTTTCCATGTGCAAGGTCAGTGGTTCGATCCCCGCTTGGTACCAAAGGCAAAAAATTTGTTTTTGACAAACGGTACGAATGGGTTTGATCTCTCAGAGAGAAATGACATTCCATCAGATTAGTTCTTTACTTTCAAAAACCAATTTTTATCCGACTGGAAGCTCAACTACCCAAGTCAAATTTTAGGCTGGCTGGCTGTCTAGGGTCCTGATTTGACCAACTTCTTGTTCATGGTGTCGTGTACCAAATTCATTTTACAGAAAAAAAACAGAAGAGGAATCCCACAGAGAAATCTGTGATCTTTCCAACGCAAAAAACAGTTTGTTTCTCGCTTTTGTAGTTTTTGATAAATTAATGTTTAAGGTTGAAAACGTAAGTCCCATGGAGCTCATAAGTAAATTCATGCAAATTCAATCCAGCCAATCAATCTGAGTTTAGGTACAATGTTCAATTCATGGGGCTCCCTGTATTTTCTCTGAAAAGTCTTATTTGGTCCGCTCATTCTGGATAAGCTGCTTTGGCCTAGTTGTCTAAATCGTGCTTTTCCATGTGTGAGGTCAGTGGTTCGATCCCACCTTGGTAACAAAGGCTAAATTCATTTTCAACAAAACTATTTAATGATCTTTTCACATTAACCAACATCTTTTTATTGCAAAGCTTAAGAAATTTCACAAAATGAACCGTTCATTGTTTCACTTTTTGAAAGTATTAAAAGCAGTTAATACATTTGGGCAATATTTTAAAATGCACTTGACCTATGCGTTGTGGCTGTGGACGTACGTTGTGTAGCCTATTTGGCAAAAATAGTATCTGAATAGGTTTAATTTTAATCACTATTAGTTTAATCGCTACTGTGCAGCCTAAATGGAATGAAGCAGAAGCCGGTTCAAATTATTACCCAAACATACGCAAGCTGGATCCTTCAACTACTCTGTCTTTTTTATGACCATATTGATAAATGAGACCCAATGTCTAGTACTGAAAGACAAAAGTCTTATTGAATTTAAAAATTACAACATAACGACAGCTAATATCTTGTTATTTCCTCTAGAAAGTATGCTATACCTCCACATATTTATTGTGTAAGAACCGATAAATTTATGGAAACAGAAAATTAAAAACGACTTCCGGAAATTAGGCCATAACAGAAAATGTTTTCATTTACATTTTAGTCATTTGGCAGACGCTGTTATCCAGAGCGACATACATTAGTGCATTTTCAAACTAGGATAAATATTTTGTAATATTTTTGTAAATATTTTTACAAAAGTCCTGCAGCGTAGCTGGCAGGCACCTGCAGCGGACCTGGCAGGTATATCACCCAGAGAGAGGCTGTACGGTGCGTAGCAGATTGCAGGTAGCAGGCTGTTTGTGGTAGGAGTGTTTGTTGGGGTATTTGTTTTGTGGGCCCAACCAGTATTGCGTTTTATTATAACTGTTTTAACTTCTTATTAACATGGTTCAACTCAAATTTACTTTTTATATTATGTCTTTCTATGTCTTATGTAAAGCACTTTGAGTTGCCTTGTGTATGAAATGTGCTATACAAATAAACTTGACTTGACTAGGACAAAGTGCATTAAAACAACCCTAAAAGGTAAATACGATTTCAAGCACCAGGCGTAGTCAGTATGTTTTTTTAAAAAAAAATTTTTTTAAAACAACCACTTGGACAAGGATTGAGAAGAACACAATCAAGGGAGGTCACAAGGAGGTAGGGAGGGGTGGAGAGAGGTGCAGCTTGAAGAGGTGAGTCTTCAATCTGCACTTGAAGGTGGTCAGACTGTTGTTCTGACCTCCACGGGGAGCTCATTCCACCACCGTGGGGCCAGGACAGACAGATGGGGGGGGGGGGGGGGGGGTACCAGTCGTCCCGAGGAGGCGGAACGCAGAGATCTGGTAGGTGTGTACGGTCTGATGAGCTTTTGGAGGTATGGAGGGGCTGATCCTCGGACTGCCTGGAAGGCGAGCACCAATGTTTTGAATTTGATGCAAGCCATCACAGGTAGCCAGTGGAGGTGCCTCTTGCCTGGATTGAGCTTCAGATGGTGGTTGTCCATCCAGCTCTGGATGTCTCAGGCAAGCGGAGATGCGGGCTGACACCTGAGTGTCAGAGGGTGAGGAGGAGAGAAAGAGTTGAGTATCATCAGCATAGCAGAGGTAAGAAAGACCATGAGCAGTGATAACAGGGCCAAGGGATTTGGTGTAGGTGGATAAAAGGAGGGGACCAAGGACTGAGCCCTGGGGGACTCCTGCGGTAAGGGGACGGGGTGCCAATACTTTACCAGCCCAGGCAACCTGGGAGGAGCGCTCCGAGAGGTAGGACTCAATCCAGGCCAGGCCCGAGCCGCCGATCCCCGCTGCAGACAGGCACAACAGGAGGATGGAGTGATCTACGGTGTCGAAGGTGGCAGAGAGGTCTAGGAGTATTAGCACAGAGGAGAGGGAGGCTGTCCGAGCTGCGTGAAGCATCTCGCTGACGGAGAGGAGTGCGGTCTCCGTTGAGTGGCCAGGTCTGTAGTTTTGGATGTTGGAGGGGTCCAGCGTGGGTTTTTTCAGGATCGGGGTGGTGTGGGCTCTCTTGAAGGATGAGGGTATGCAGCCAGAGGTCAGGGAGGAGTTCACCAGGGAGGTCACAAATGGGAGGATATCTGGGGTGATTGCCTGGAGGAGAGATGAAGGGATAGGTTCGAGGGCACAGGTAGTGGGGCGATGGGAGAGTAGGAGGTGGGATACATCAGTATCAGACAGGGGAGAAAAGGTGGAGAAGGGGTGGGGGGGGGAGACGGAAGGGGTAGAGAGGAGGAGTGGGGAAAACAGTGTCCATGAAGGGAGGGGGAGTGGGGAAACAGGGGGGGGGGCATAGAGAGTGGGGCTGAAGGAGCTGCGGATGTCTGATCTTATCAAAGAAGTCTGCGAAGTCATCTGCAGTGAACGAGGATTGAGGAGCAGGAGGGGATTTGCTGAGGGAGGAGTAGATAGAGAACAATTGACGGGGGTTAGAACTGTATTTGTGAATTTTAGTATGATAGTAAGTTACCTTGGCAGCGGTGACTGCTGTAGAGGACGCCGCTAGGAGAGACTGGTAGGAGGAGAGGTCTGATGAGTCTCTGGATTTCCTCCACATCCTCTCTGCGGTGCGAAGACCAGCCCTGGAGGTGCGCAGGGCATCAGACATCCACGGACAGGGAGGAGATGGGTGTGTGGGCCTAGAGACAAGAGGGCAGAGAGAGTTAAGTGATGTGGAGAGAGCTGTGAGCAGGGTATCGGATGCAGAGTCGATGGGGAGTTGAGAGAAGGATTTGAGAGGGGGGAGGGAAGCAGTGAAACAGGGAGCAAGAGAGGAGGGCGAGAGGGAGCAGAGGTTACGGCGGACAGAGATAGTGGGGGTGGGGGGGGGGGGGCAGTGTGGAACAAGAGGAAGAGAGAAAGAAATTAAGTGGTGATCAGAGGTGTGCAGAGGGGTAACAGTGAGATCAGAGCAGGGGCTGTTCCTCTGGAAGACCAGGTCTAGGAGGTTGCCAGCCTTGTTGGTAGGGGGGGGGGGGGGGGTGGGTTGGAGGGTGAGGACAAAGGAGCGGAGAGGTGGTAGGAAGGCTGCAGACTGGGAGGCATCTAGATGGATGTTAAGTCTCCCAGGAGGATCAACGAGGTGCCGTCCTCTGGGAAGGAGCTGAGCAGAGTGTTGAGCTCATCGAGGAAGCACCCCAGGGGACCTGGAGGGCGATAAACAAGTATAATGTACAAGTTAATAGGGTGGTTGATTAACACAGAGTGGTATTCAAAACTTGTAATAGATATATCAGAGAGGGGGAACATAGAGAATGACCATGAGGGGGAGAGTAGCAAACCAGTACCACCTCCGCGACCAGACGGCCGGGGGGTGTGAGAGGAGGAGGAGAGGGCAGCGGGAGTTGCCATGTTGTCCGGTGTGATCCAGGTTTCGGTGAGGGCGAGAAACTGGAGAGACAGGAAGGAGGCATAGCCGGAGATGAAGTCTGCTTTCCGTGTGGCAGACTGGCAGTTCCAGAGCCCCCCTGCGACGGTGAAGTTCTCGCAGGGAGTCAGCGAGGGGTAGCGGAGGTTGGACAGGTTGTGTCGCCGTGGAGGGCCATGTCGTTGGAAGCGGGTTCTAAAAGGGGGAGCAGACGGATAGGGAGAACACATAAACTGGGATGTTCTTTGAAATGCACACAGCTGATTGCAACTTGCTAACAGCTGTGTGAGATACTTCGCAAGCACGGACAGATAATTACTACCAAATAAAAAGCACAATAACGCGAAACAGCCTAGTCAATCTAACAATCTAATAAACAGCCAATCGCGGAACAAACACAAACTAGCAATGCAAATAATATGATCAGCGTTCAACAAGGTCTAATTAAAATCACGCAAACTGCGGCTAGAATGCTTAAAAACGCTATACCGCCACAGTTGTCTTGTAAAAACATATATAGGCGAAAGAATGACCTGAATTTAAAACATGGCTTATGATAGAGGAATAATTGAGCTATAGCATTTTATTTCTTCGAATGTAGGCCTACCTAGTGCATAGGCCTACAGTTGAATATGCCTCAAGCGGATATCGTGGATAAAATAATGTGAATAGAAAATAACACAATTCAATTGGTTAAAATATTGGTTTTATTCATACAATTCCATATACAAAGCATAAGTAATTCCGATATATATCAGATCTGGTTTGTCCATACATTCAATTCATTTAATTTATTACATTGGTGCATTACTGTGGTTTCACGTGCCATTACATTGTTAATGTAATAAGTCTGCATGTAAGAGCTATGTGCATTGCATAGTTGGAGATTCAGAGAATGGCTTACAGTAAAGTAGCCTACACGATCCCGTTCCTCTGCTTCTGTGTCTGAGTGCTTTATTATGATTTCTAAACTAGCATTAGCTAGGCTACACAACAGGATCATGTAGCATGACACAGATCGGGAAATTATGAAGTTTCCTCATAGTTATACTGTTCAACAAACTGGGAAACATAGGAACATCACGGTAACTACTTGTCTGACGGGGCATAAAATGTAGCGAGAGAACGATTGGAAACTACTATGAACTTTCCTGTTAGTTATACCATAACACTGGGAAACATTACAGTGTACTTTACCCCTTATTCTGATTATCGCTTGAAATAACAGCAATCAAAAACATGCCGCCAAGGACTAGGCTCGTGTGGCTAGGCCATATCAGTGGGAGGCCATCAGTTTGCGTATAGCAGGGCAATTAAAACGGGCCTAATTATCCTTATATTGATGTTAAATACATCAATTCAAGTCCACAGATGAGCCAAGTAAGCCTGACACACCGCATAACACAATAAAGGAACAAGTTGAAGTAGCCAACGTTATTAATCCATTCCCCATCAAATGACATGCTACAGCAGTAGTCTACAGAGACTAAGTCTGCTTAAGAAAAACAACCCAACTAAAGTCTGCAGGCTTCTTTCTTTAATCCAGCCGTCTTGTTTTCGCAATGTATATAATATTGGTGAGAGATTAGCGCGCAGCAATAACTATTGAGAGATCGGGGTTAGAATCTTTATTTCTGTAGCAAAAGTTTAGTCTACATTTTTTAAAGTATATAAACATTCTGTTTAAGTATGATGTGAAATAAAAATGCAAACATAAAACAGACTAAAATACAGAAATAAGCAGATTCTAACCCCGATCTCTCCAGAGTTATTTTGGCGCGCTAACCTCTCACCACTATTATTCAGCGGTGGTAGTTGTAGTTCTACTTTAAATGCGTATATAGCCTACACATAGTAGATATAATTGTTTTGTTAGGGTGTGCGTTTAGCTGGCTGTATGAATAAGCTTCTTTGAGAATTATTCATAACCCAAAAATACAAATATAAGCTTGAATAATTTATAAAGTTTTATGAATAAGGCTAGGTGTCTTATTACATTACAGAACTCATAAAAATATGTATTTAGTCGTTACAGTACAGTTATTGTTTGGCTACTAGATTAATATATAGCCTATAATATTAGTACGCTATATTATATGAATATTAAATTATACATTATCAGTGTATTATAATACTGTATGTATTTTCTGGGCACACTGCTTCCATAGACATCTGCTTCACGTTAAACTTATGGACTAAATTCTTCTGACCAGCAGATGCCACTAGTGCACACTGTTAATCAAAGCTTCGAGTAATAAACCCATTTTCAACACAATGGGCTGGAAAACGTTAACAGAACATCCATGATTGGGATCGCTTCAGACAAGGGACAATGAACCCAGCCATGGGACAATGAACCCAGCCATGGCCCACCCCAACCCTCATCCTGACTGAACCCCAACCCTAGGGTTTTTCCTCAAATCATTTTTTGAAGGAGTTAAATTGGAGTTTAGTTAGCCAGAATCAAGTGTAGTGCAAAGTGGTCCGATGCGTGAGTGGTGCTTGTCACCGGTAAAAGACTCGGCCCCATTTCAGGTCTGTTGGCCTCAGACCACCGCCCTGCGTGCTGTCCAAGTGGACCCAGAGAGGCTGGCTACTCACCCATCTCCACTCAAGCAATCTTTGTTAACACCGCAAGGTAGCCCAACTGCCCGAGTGGAGTCTTATTTGGTCGTCTCATTTCCGTTAAACTGCTTTGGCCAAGCAGTCAAAACCATGCTTTTCCATGTGCAAGGTCAGTGGTTCGATCCCCGCTTGGTACCAAAGGCAAAAAATTCGTTTTTGACAAACGGTACGAATGGGTTTGATCTCTCAGAGAGAAATGACATTCCATCAGATTAGTTCTTTACTTTCAAAAACCAATTTTTATCCGACTGGAAGCTCAACTACCCAAGTCGAATTTTAGGCTGGCTGGCTGTCTAGGGTCCTGATTTGACCAACTTCTCATGTTCATGGTGTCGTGTACCAAGTGAATTTTACAGAGAAAAAACAGAAGAGGAATCCTACAAAGAAATCTGTGATCTTTCCAACGCAAAAAACAGTTTGTTTCTCGCTTTTGTAGTTTTTGATAAATTAATGTTTAAGGTTGAAAACGTAAGTCCCATGGAGCTCATAAGTAAATTCATGCAAATTCAATCCAGCCAATCAATCTGAGTTTAGGTACAATGTTCAATTCATGGGGCTCCCTGTATTTTCTCTGAAAAGTCTTATTTGGTCCGCTCATTCTGGATAAGCTGCTTTGGCCTAGTTGTCTAAATCGTACTTTTCCATGTGTGAGGTCAGTGGTTCGATCCCACCTTGGTAACAAAGGCTAAATTCATTTTCAACAAAACTATTTAATGATCTTTTCACATTAACCAACATCTTTTTATTGCAAAGCTTAAGAAATTTCACAAAATGAACCGTTCATTGTTTCACTTTTTGAAAGTATTAAAAGCAGTTAATACATTTGGGCAATATTTTAAAATGCACTTGACCTATGCGTTGTGGCTGTGGACGTACGTTGTGTAGCCTATTTGGCAAAAATAGTATCTGAATAGGTTTAATTTTAATCACTATTAGTTTAATCGCTACTGTGCAGCCTAAATGGAATGAAGCAGAAGCCGGTTCAAATTATTACCCAAACATACGCAAGCTGGATCCTTCACCTACTCTGTCTTTTTTATGACCATATTGATAAATGAGACCGAATGTCTAGTACTGAAAGACAAAAGTCTTATTTGGTCGTCTCATTTCCGTTAAACTGCTTTGGCCAAGCAGTCAAAACCATGCTTTTCCATGTGCAAGGTCAGTGGTTCGATCCCCGCTTGGTACCAAAGGCAAAAAATTCGTTTTTGACAAACGGTACGAATGGGTTTGATCTCTCAGAGAGAAAAGACATTCCATCAGATTAGTTCTTTACTTTCAAAAACCAATTTTTATCCGACTGGAAGCTCAACTACCCAAGTCGAATTTTAGGCTGGCTGGCTGTCTAGGGTCCTGATTTGACCAACTTCTTGTTCATGGTGTCATGTACCAAATTAATTTTACAGAGAAAAAACAGAAGAGGAATCCTACAGAGAAATCTGTGATCTTTCCAACGCAAAAAACAGTTTGTTTCTCGCTTTTGTACTTTTTTATAAATTAATGTTTAAGGTTGAAAACGGAAGTCCCATGGAGCTCATAAGTAAATTCATGCAAATTCAATCCAGCCAATCAATCTGAGTTTAGGTACAATGTTCAATTCATGGGGCTCCCTGTATTTTCTCTGAAAAGTCTTATTTGGTCCGCTCATTCTGGATAAGCTGCTTTGGCCTAGTTGTCTAAATCGTGCTTTTCCATGTGTGAGGTCAGTGGTTCGATCCCACCTTGGTAACAAAGGCTAAATTCATTTTCAACAAAACTATTTAATGATATTTTCACATTAACCAACATCTTTTTATTGCAAAGCTTAAGAAATTTCACAAAATGAACCGTTCATTGTTTCACTTTTTGAAAGTATTAAAAGCAGTTAATACATTTGGGCAATATTTTAAAATGCACTTGACCTATGCGTTGTGGCTGTGGACGTACGTTGTGTAGCCTATTTGGCAAAAATAGTATCTGAATAGGTTTAATTTTAATCACTATTAGTTTAATCGCTACTGTGCAGCCTAAATGGAATGAAGCAGAAGCCGGTTCAAATTATTACCCAAACATACGCAAGCTGGATCCTTCAACTACTCTGTCTTTTTTATGACCATATTGATAAATGAGACCCAATGTCTAGTACTGAAAGACAAAAGTCTTATTTGGTCGTCTCATTTCCGTTAAACTGCTTTGGCCAAGCAGTCAAAACCATGCTTTTCCATGTGCAAGGTCAGTGGTTCGATCCCCGCTTGGTACCAAAGGCAAAAAATTCGTTTTTGACAAACGGTACGAATGGGTTTGATCTCTCAGAGAGAAATGACATTCCATCAGATTAGTTCTTTACTTTCAAAAACCAATTTTTATCCGACTGGAAGCTCAACTACCCAAGTCGAATTTTAGGCTGGCTGGCTGTCTAGGGTCCTGATTTGACCAACTTCTTGTTCATGGTGTCGTGTACCAAATTCATTTTACAGAGAAAAAACAGAAGAGGAATCCTACAGAGAAATCTGTGATCTTTCCAACGCAAAAAACAGTTTGTTTCTCGCTTTTGTAGTTTTTGATAAATTAATGTTTAAGGTTGAAAACGTAAGTCCCATGGAGCTCATAAGTAAATTCATGCAAATTCAATCCAGCCAATCAATCAATCTGAGTTTAGGTACAATGTTCAATTCATGGGGCTCCCTGTATTTTCTCTGAAAAGTCTTATTTGGTCCGCACATTCTGGATAAGCTGCTTTGGCCTAGTTGTCTAAATCGTGCTTTTCCATGTGTGAGGTCAGTGGTTCGATCCCACCTTGGTAACAAAGGCTAAATTCATTTTCAACAAAACTATTTAATGATCTTTTCACATTAACCAACATCTTTTTATTGCAAAGCTTAAGAAATTTCACAAAATGAACCGTTCATTGTTTCACTTTTTGAAAGTATTAAAAGCAGTTAATACATTTGGGCAATATTTTAAAATGCACTTCACCTATGCGTTGTGGCTGTGGACGTACGTTGTGTAGCCTATTTGGCAAAAATAGTATCTGAATAGGTTTAATTTTAATCACTATTAGTTTAATCGCTACTGTGCAGCCTAAATGGAATGAAGCAGAAGCCGGTTCAAATTATTACCCAAACATACGCAAGCTGGATCCTTCAACTACTCTGTCTTTTTTATGACCATATTGATAAATGAGACCCAATGTCTAGTACTGAAAGACAAAAGTCTTATTTGGTCGTCTCATTTCCGTTAAACTGCTTTGACCAAGCAGTCAAAACCATGCTTTTCCATGTGCAAGGTCAGTGGTTCGATCCCCGCTTGGTACCAAAGGCAAAAAATTCGTTTTTGACAAACGGTACGAATGGGTTTGATCTCTCAGAGAGAAATGACATTCCATCAGATTAGTTCTTTACTTTCAAAAACCAATTTTTATCCGACTGGAAGCTCAACTACCCAAGTCAAATTTTAGGCTGGCTGGCTGTCTAGGGTCCTGATTTGACCAACTTCTTGTTCATGGTGTCGTGTACCAAATTCATTTTACAGAGAAAAAACAGAAGAGGAATCCTACAGAGAAATCTGTGATCTTTCCAACGCAAAAAACAGTTTTTTTCTCGCTTTTGTAGTTTTTGATAAATTAATGTTTAAGGTTGAAAACGTAAGTCCCATGGAGCTCATAAGTAAATTCATGCAAATTCAATCCAGCCAATCAATCTGAGTTTAGGTACAATGTTCAATTCATGGGGCTCCCTGTATTTTCTCTGAAAAGTCTTATTTGGTCCGCTCATTCTGGATAAGCTGCTTTGGCCTAGTTGTCTAAATCGTGCTTTTCCATGTGTGAGGTCAGTGGTTCGATCCCACCTTGGTAACAAAGGCTAAATTCATTTTCAACAAAACTATTTAATGATCTTTTCACATTAACCAACATCGTTTTATTGCAAAGCTTAAGAAATTTCACAAAATGAACCGTTCATTGTTTCACTTTTTGAAAGTATTAAAAGCAGTTAATACATTTGGGCAATATTTTAAAATGCACTTGACCTATGCGTTGTGGCTGTGGACGTACGTTGTGTAGCCTATTTGGCAAAAATAGTATCTGAATAGGTTTAATTTTAATCACTATTAGTTTAATCGCTACTGTGCAGCCTAAATGGAATGAAGCAGAAGCCGGTTCAAATTATTACCCAAACATACGCAAGCTGGATCCTTCAACTACTCTGTCTTTTGTATGACCATATTGATAAATGAGACCCAATGTCTAGTACTGAAAGACAAAAGTCTTATTTGGTCGTCTCATTTCCGTTAAACTGCTTTGGCCAAGCAGTCAAAACCATGCTTTTCCATGTGCAAGGTCAGTGGTTCGATCCCCGCTTGGTACCAAAGGCAAAAAATTCGTTTTTGACAAACGGTACGAATGGGTTTGATCTCTCAGAGAGAAATGACATTCCATCAGATTAGTTCTTTACTTTCAAAAACCAATTTTTATCCGACTGGAAGCTCAACTACCCAAGTCAAATTTTAGGCTGGCTGGCTGTCTAGGGTCCTGATTTGACCAACTTCTTGTTCATGGTGTCGTGTACCAAATTCATTTTACAGAGAAAAAACAGAAGAGGAATCCCACAGAGAAATCTGTGATCTTTCCAACGCAAAAAACAGTTTGTTTCTCGCTTTTGTAGTTTTTGATAAATTAATGTTTAAGGTTGAAAACGTAAGTCCCATGGAGCTCATAAGTAAATTCATGCAAATTCAATCCAGCCAATCAATCTGAGTTTAGGTACAATGTTCAATTCATGGGGCTCCCTGTATTTTCTCTGAAAAGTCTTATTTGGTCCGCTCATTCTGGATAAGCTGCTTTGGCCTAGTTGTCTAAATCGTGCTTTTCCATGTGTGAGGTCAGTGGTTCGATCCCACCTTGGTAACAAAGGCTAAATTCATTTTCAACAAAACTATTTAATGATCTTTTCACATTAACCAACATCTTTTTATTGCAAAGCTTAAGAAATTTCACAAAATGAACCGTTCATTGTTTCACTTTTTGAAAGTATTAAAAGCAGTTAATACATTTGGGCAATATTTTAAAATGCACTTGACCTATGCGTTGTGGCTGTGGACGTACGTTGTGTAGCCTATTTGGCAAAAATAGTATCTGAATAGGTTTAATTTTAATCACTATTAGTTTAATCGCTACTGTGCAGCCTAAATGGAATGAAGCAGAAGCCGGTTCAAATTATTACCCAAACATACGCAAGCTGGATCCTTCAACTACTCTGTCTTTTTTATGACCATATTGATAAATGAGACCCAATGTCTAGTACTGAAAGACAAAAGTCTTATTTGGTCTTCTCATTTCCGTTAAACTGCTTTGGCCAAGCAGTCAAAACCATGCTTTTCCATGTGCAAGGTAAGTGGTTCGATCCCCGCTTGGTACCAAAGGCAAAAAATTCGTTTTTGACAAACGGTACGAATGGGTTTGATCTCTCAGAGAGAAATGACATTCCATCAGATTAGTTCTTTACTTTCAAAAACCAATTTTTATCCGACTGGAAGCTCAACTACCCAAGTCGAATTTTAGGCTGGCTGGCTGTCTAGGGTCCTGATTTGACCAACTTCTTGTTCATGGTGTCGTGTACCAAATTAATTTTACAGAGAAAAAACAGAAGAGGAATCCTACAGAGAAATCTGTGATCTTTCCAACGCAAAAAACAGTTTGTTTCTCGCTTTTGTAGTTTTTGATAAATTAATGTTTAAGGTTGAAAACGTAAGTCCCATGGAGCTCATAAGTAAATTCATGCAAATTCAATCCAGCCAATCAATCTGAGTTTAGGTACAATGTTCAATTCATGGGGCTCCCTGTATTTTCTCTGAAAAGTCTTATTTGGTCCGCACATTCTGGATAAGCTGCTTTGGCCTAGTTGTCTAAATCGTGCTTTTCCATGTGTGAGGTCAGTGGTTCGATCCCACCTTGGTAACAAAGGCTAAATTCATTTTCAACAAAACTATTTAATGATCTTTTCACATTAACCAACATCTTTTTATTGCAAAGCTTAAGAAATTTCACAAAATGAACCGTTCATTGTTTCACTTTTTGAAAGTATTAAAAGCAGTTAATACATTTGGGCAATATTTTAAAATGCACTTGACCTATGCGTTGTGGCTGTGGACGTACGTTGTGTAGCCTATTTGGCAAAAATAGTATCTGAATAGGTTTAATTTTAATCACTATTAGTTTAATCGCTACTGTGCAGCCTAAATGGAATGAAGCAGAAGCCGGTTCAAATTATTACCCAAACATACGCAAGCTGGATCCTTCAACTACTCTGTCTTTTTTATGACCATATTGATAAATGAGACCCAATGTCTAGTACTGAAAGACAAAAGTCTTATTTGGTCGTCTCATTTCCGTTAAATTGCTTTGACCAAGCAGTCAAAACCATGCTTTTCCATGTGCAAGGTCAGTGGTTCGATCCCCGCTTGGTACCAAAGGCAAAAAATTCGTTTTTGACAAACGGTACGAATGGGTTTGATCTCTCAGAGAGAAATGACATTCCATCAGATTAGTTCTTTACTTTCAAAAACCAATTTTTATCCGACTGGAAGCTCAACTACCCAAGTCAAATTTTAGGCTGGCTGGCTGTCTAGGGTCCTGATTTGACCAACTTCTTGTTCATGGTGTCGTGTACCAAATTCATTTTACAGAGAAAAAACAGAAGAGGAATCCTACAGAGAAATCTGTGATCTTTCCAACGCAAAAAACAGTTTTTTTCTCGCTTTTGTAGTTTTTGATAAATTAATGTTTAAGGTTGAAAACGTAAGTCCCATGGAGCTCATAAGTAAATTCATGCAAATTCAATCCAGCCAATCAATCTGAGTTTAGGTACAATGTTCAATTCATGGGGCTCCCTGTATTTTCTCTGAAAAGTCTTATTTGGTCCGCTCATTCTGGATAAGCTGCTTTGGCCTAGTTGTCTAAATCGTGCTTTTCCATGTGTGAGGTCAGTGGTTCGATCCCACCTTGGTAACAAAGGCTAAATTCATTTTCAACAAAACTATTTAATGATCTTTTCACATTAACCAACATCGTTTTATTGCAAAGCTTAAGAAATTTCACAAAATGAACCGTTCATTGTTTCACTTTTTGAAAGTATTAAAAGCAGTTAATACATTTGGGCAATATTTTAAAATGCACTTGACCTATGCGTTGTGGCTGTGGACGTACGTTGTGTAGCCTATTTGGCAAAAATAGTATCTGAATAGGTTTAATTTTAATCACTATTAGTTTAATCGCTACTGTGCAGCCTAAATGGAATGAAGCAGAAGCCGGTTCAAATTATTACCCAAACATACGCAAGCTGGATCCTTCAACTACTCTGTCTTTTGTATGACCATATTGATAAATGAGACCCAATGTCTAGTACTGAAAGACAAAAGTCTTATTTGGTCGTCTCATTTCCGTTAAACTGCTTTGGCCAAGCAGTCAAAACCATGCTTTTCCATGTGCAAGGTCAGTGGTTCGATCCCCGCTTGGTACCAAAGGCAAAAAATTCGTTTTTGACAAACGGTACGAATGGGTTTGATCTCTCAGAGAGAAATGACATTCCATCAGATTAGTTCTTTACTTTCAAAAACCAATTTTTATCCGACTGGAAGCTCAACTACCCAAGTCAAATTTTAGGCTGGCTGGCTGTCTAGGGTCCTGATTTGACCAACTTCTTGTTCATGGTGTCGTGTACCAAATTCATTTTACAGAGAAAAAACAGAAGAGGAATCCTACAGAGAAATCTGTGATCTTTCCAACGCAAAAAACAGTTTGTTTCTCGCTTTTGTAGTTTTTGATAAATTAATGTTTAAGGTTGAAAACGTAAGTCCCATGGAGCTCATAAGTAAATTCATGCAAATTCAATCCAGCCAATCAATCTGAGTTTAGGTACAATGTTCAATTCATGGGGCTCCCTGTATTTTCTCTGAAAAGTCTTATTTGGTCCGCTCATTCTGGATAAGCTGCTTTGGCCTAGTTGTCTAAATCGTGCTTTTCCATGTGTGAGGTCAGTGGTTCGATCCCACCTTGGTAACAAAGGCTAAATTCATTTTCAACAAAACTATTTAATGATCTTTTCACATTAACCAACATCTTTTTATTGCAAAGCTTAAGAAATTTCACAAAATGAACCGTTCATTGTTTCACTTTTTGAAAGTATTAAAAGCAGTTAATACATTTGGGCAATATTTTAAAATGCACTTGACCTATGCGTTGTGGCTGTGGACGTACGTTGTGTAGCCTATTTGGCAAAAATAGTATCTGAATAGGTTTAATTTTAATCACTATTAGTTTAATCGCTACTGTGCAGCCTAAATGGAATGAAGCAGAAGCCGGTTCAAATTATTACCCAAACATACGCAAGCTGGATCCTTCAACTACTCTGTCTTTTTTATGACCATATTGATAAATGAGACCCAATGTCTAGTACTGAAAGACAAAAGTCTTATTTGGTCTTCTCATTTCCGTTAAACTGCTTTGGCCAAGCAGTCAAAACCATGCTTTTCCATGTGCAAGGTCAGTGGTTCGATCCCCGCTTGGTACCAAAGGCAAAAAATTCATTTTTGACAAACGGTACGAATGGGTTTGATCTCTCAGAGAGAAATGACATTCCATCAGATTAGTTCTTTACTTTCAAAAACCAATTTTTATCCGACTGGAAGCTCAACTACCCAAGTCGAATTTTAGGCTGGCTGGCTGTCTAGGGTCCTGATTTGACCAACTTCTTGTTCATGGTGTCATGTACCAAATTAATTTTACAGAGAAAAAACAGAAGAGGAATCCTACAGAGAAATCTGTGATCTTTCCAACGCAAAAAACAGTTTGTTTCTCGCTTTTGTAGTTTTTGATAAATTAATGTTTAAGGTTGAAAACGTAAGTCCCATGGAGCTCATAAGTAAATTCATGCAAATTCAATCCAGCCAATCAATCTGAGTTTAGGTACAATGTTCAATTCATGGGGCTCCCTGTATTTTCTCTGAAAAGTCTTATTTGGTCAGCTCATTCTGGATAAGCTGCTTTGGCCTAGTTGTCTAAATCGTGCTTTTCCATGTGTGAGGTCAGTGGTTCGATCCCACCTTGGTAACAAAGGCTAAATTCATTTTCAACAAAACTATTTAATGATCTTTTCACATTAACCAACATCTTTTTATTGCAAAGCTTAAGAAATTTCACAAAATGAACCGTTCATTGTTTCACTTTTTGAAAGTATTAAAAGCAGTTAATACATTTGGGCAATATTTTAAAATGCACTTGACCTATGCGTTGTGGCTGTGGACGTACGTTGTGTAGCCTATTTGGCAAAAATAGTATCTGAATAGGTTTAATTTTAATCACTATTAGTTTAATCGCTACTGTGCAGCCTAAATGGAATGAAGCAGAAGCCGGTTCAAATTATTACCCAAACATACGCAAGCTGGATCCTTCAACTACTCTGTCTTTTTTATGACCATATTGATAAATGAGACCCAATGTCTAGTACTGAAAGACAAAAGTCTTATTTGGTCGTCTCATTTCTGTTAAACTGCTTTGGCCAAGCAGTCAAAACCATGCTTTTCCATGTGCAAGGTCAGTGGTTCGATCCCCGCTTGGTACCAAAGGCAAAAAATTCGTTTTTGACAAACGGTACGAATGGGTTTGATCTCTCAGAGAGAAATGACATTCCATCAGATTAGTTCTTTACTTTCAAAAACCAATTTTTATCCGACTGGAAGCTCAACTACCCAAGTCGAATTTTAGGCTGGCTGGCTGTCTAGGGTCCTGATTTGACCAACTTCTTGTTCATGGTGTCATGTACCAAATTCATTTTACAGAGAAAAAACAGAAGAGGAATCCTACAGAGAAATCTGTGATCTTTCCAACGCAAAAAACAGTTTGTTTCTCGCTTTTGTAGTTTTTGATAAATTAATGTTTAAGGTTGAAAACGTAAGTCCCATGGAGCTCATAAGTAAATTCATGCAAATTCAATCCAGCCAATCAATCTGAGTTTAGGTACAATGTTCAATTCATGGGGCTCCCTGTATTTTCTCTGAAAAGTCTTATTTGGTCCGCTCATTCTGGACAAGCTGCTTTGGCCTAGTTGTCTAAATCGTGCTTTTCCATGTGTGAGGTCAGTGGTTCGATCCCACCTTGGTAACAAAGGCTAAATTAATTTTCAACAAAACTATTTAATGATCTTTTCACATTAACCAACATCTTTTTATTGCAAAGCTTAATACATTTCACAAAATTAACCGTTCATTGTTTCACTTTTTGAAAGTATTAAAAGCAGTTAATGCATTTGGGCAATATTTTAAAATGCACTTGACCTATGCGTTGTGGCTGTGGACGTACATTGTGTAGCCTATTTGGCAAAAATAGTATCTGAATAGGTTTAATTTTAATCACTATTAGTTTAATCGCTACTGTGCAGCCTAAATAGAATGAAGCAGAAGCCGGTTCAAATTATTACGCAATCATACGCAAGCTGGATCCTTCAACTACACAGTCTTTTTTATGACCATATTGATAAATGAGACCCAATGTCTAGTACTGAAAGACAAAAGTCTTATTTGGTCGTTTCACTTCTGTTAAACTGCTGTGGCCAAGCAGTCAAAACCATGCTTTTCCATGTGCAAGGTCAGTGGTTCGATCCCCGCTTGGTACCAAAGGCAAAATTAGTTTTTGACAAACGGTACTAATGGGTTTGACCTCTCAGAGAGGAATGACATTCCATCAGATTAGTTCTTTACTTTCAAAAACCAATTTTTATCCGACTGGAAGCTCAACCACCCAAGTCGAATTTTAGGCTGGCCGGCTGTCTAGGGTCCTGATTTGACCAACTTCTCATGTTCATGTACCAAGTGAATTTTACAGAGAAAAAACAGAAGAGGATTCCTACAAATAAATCTGTGATCTTTCCAACGCAAAAAATGGTTTGTTCCTCGCTTATAAGTAAATTCATGCAAATTCAATCCCACTGATCAATCTGAGTTTACGTACAATGTTCAATTCATGGGGCTCCCTGTGTTTTCTCTGAAAAGTCTTATTTGGTCAGTTCATACTAGGTAAACTGCTTTGGCCTAGTGGTCTAAATCATGCGTTTCCATGTGTGAGGTCAGTGGTTCGATCCCAGCGTGGTAACAAAGGCTAAATTAATTTTCAACAAAACTATTTAATGTTCCTTTCACATTAACCAACATTTATTTATTGCAAAGCTTAAGAAATTTCACAAAATGAACTGTTCACTGTTTCACTTCTACTTATACCACGTGAAAGTCCACCGACTATAATAATAATAATAATAATAGTAACCTTTATTTATATAGCACCTTTCATACAACAAGTAGCAGCCCAAAGTGCTTCACACTAGGGAAATAATAATAAACAGTTAAAACAGGACAATATTGGAAAAAACAATATAACATTAAATAAACACAATAAAAACTAATAAATTAGGATAGAATAAAATAATAAAATAGGATAAAAACAAAATGCAATAAAACACAATGAAATACAAGACAATATAGATGTATATTTATAAAACAGGTAAAAGCAAAAGACAAGTAAAAACTAAAATAGGATACAATCAAGGGAAAAAAAGTGCTACATTTGGTGCCTCTCTGGTCAGGTCAGATATGTAACGTGGTGCTAAACCAGTCAGAGCTTTAAAAACAAGTAAACTCATTTTTAAATCAATTCTAAATTTCACGGGCAGCCAATGAAGAGATGCAAGTACAGGTGTGATGTGAGCTCTCTTCCTGGTTCATGTCAAGATTCTTGCAGGTGAGTTTTGCACAAGTTGTCGCTGCTCTATATATATTTTTTGGAAGGCCAGAGAAGAGAGCATTACAGTAGTCTAATCTACTTGTAATAAAGGCATGTATTAACCATTCAGCATCAGCTTGCGTGAGGAAAGGCCTTACTTTAGTAATGTTTCACAAATGGAAAAAGGCTACTCTTATTACATTTCTTATATGTGGCAGAAAGATTAGGTCAGCATCCAAGATTACACACAGATTCTTAACTTGAGGTTTGCCGTTGCATCACTCAGGTGGGTGCTACACATTGGTGGTGGTTGAGGCCAATTTCCCCCTCATAATTGTAGAGCGGTTTGAGTATCGAGAAAGAAGCTATATGATGCCAGGCATCATTATATTATTATTATCATTGTAGCTTTCTCCCTTGTTCTCGTGTAGCTTGCTCCCTTGTATGCATTTGAAGTGTTAGTTATGAACACTCAGCCAGCAGTGGTTGGTAGAAACCGCCCCGCTTCTCAGCCTATTTTACGCGTGACTGTCTATAGACCTCCTGACCCATATTCTGGCTTTATTCATGAATTTGCAGATTTTCTTTCTCATTTAGCTGTAAGTCATGACAAAGTGTTAATATTGGGTGATTTTAACCTGAATTTTGAAAATACAGATGATCCTTTTACCTCAGCATTTATGGCCATTTTGGAATCAATTGTTTTCATTCAAAATGTTGTCGGCCCCACACATTATCATAATCATACTTTAGACCTGGTCTTAAGTTTTGGTATTGATATTGTTAATGTCAAAATTCACTCACATAATCCTATTGTGTCTGACCATTTCCTCATTACTCTGCAGTTAAAATTAGCCCACTCTATAGCATCTGAACTCAGAATGTATACAGGTCGCACTATCACTACCTCCACGACTAGAAACTTTACTCATGTGCTACCTGATTACTTTGATTTAGACACTTCATCCAGCTCCCTGTCAACCAATGTTCTGGCAGAGGAATTAACTACTTCTAATCTCTACACAAAACCCTTGAAGTACTTGCTCCGTTAACCTCTTTCTACCAAGGGCAAAACATACCAATTTTCACCTGTTTTCACTAGTGACCAACAAAGCTGTTTATCTCAAAAACTGTAAAGACTACAAATATGGTTCATAGCTTTTATTAAAACAGAGAACTGCACTATTATGATTAAGCAGTCATAATTCATATACATACACTTTTTGCTACTTAACTACAACAATTTGTGTACAGAAATTGTGAAAAAAACTATAAAACGGGTACCTACATTCAAATTTCTGATTTTTTACCTGATGAGCTACAAGAGCTATGGAGGAAATAACTCCTCTTTGTGATTGTGATATTAGGCTACTATAACACTAAATACATTTAAATCTTACATGAAGGATTTAGAGGCAGATTCGTAGCCTATTTCCCAATGACCCTCATATGATTTGTTAATTATACTAGATGATTACAGTAACGAATAGACTATGAGAGCGATTTTTAGAAAAGAAAAAAAAGGATCATACGAGGGTCATTGGGAAATAGGCTACGAATCTGCTATTACAGCAGTAGAAATCTATGGAAGCATATCCGCACCAAAATTCAAATGAAAATGCAAATCAGCGATACATTGGATTTGCGCAAAACCATGACATAATTCAAATGAAAATGCAAAAGGCCATTTGGGGTTTTCATTTTCAAGTTAATGTACGCACATTATCTGACAATTTGAAAATGTTAATGCAAATCCATTTCACATTTATTTTTTCTCGCCCTCTATGAAACCCTGCCACAATTTAAATGAAAATTAAAAATCACATTAGTATTAGCAGTTTCTTATTGCAATTGCATGATCCATGACAAAAAGGAAATAATTCAATTCGCCATTTAACATATCGTTTTCATGCTTTGCAGCACAAGAGTGACATAATTCAAATGCAATTGCATCCGTTTACATTATAATTTTCCGTGCGGGTCATGCAAAAACCCTGCCAAAACTCAAACTGAACATGCAAACTGTCAAAGCTGCCCATCAAGGCGGGGCCTCGAAGAAAGGGGCGTTACAGGGGACCATCAAACCACCAGATGCCTTGATCCATTTATATACAGTATATAACAGTAAAACCCACACACTTCACATTTGATGCAACAAACTAGATTTTTCCATTGTCTCCCTCCCCCTCTTTCTCGTGCAGACAAGCATGCATGCACGCACGCAAGCACAGATGCCGCACCACACACACACACACACACACACACACACACATACACACACTCACTCACTCACTCACACACACACAGAAACTCAACCACATTGCCCAGGTGAACTCGAGTCAGCAGAATGTTCCCCTCGCTCTCTCGCTGCAGGGTGCGGGGGTGGATGTGTTGCGCTCTGTCAGCAGGATGAGACAGGAAAAAACAAGCAGATTTAACTTCAGTGAGGTGATATGATCTATCTGCAGCTCTATGCATGCCCCTGTGTGTGTGTGTGTGTGTGTGTGTGTGATAGAAAGTGTGTGTGTATGTGTGTGTGTGCGTGTGTGAGAGAGAGAAAGAGAGAGTGTGTGTGTGTGTGTGTGCGTGAAAGAGAGAGAGAGAGTGTGTATGTGTATGCATGTGTGTGTGTATGTGTGTGTGAGAGAGAGAGTGTGTGTGTATGTGTGTGCATGTGTGTATGTGTGTGTGTGTGTGTGTGTGTGTGAGTGTTGGATGGGAAAGGAGGAGAATAACTAGAAAATAGTCAAACTGGTTTCGATTTGGTAGATTGTAGATGTGCATGTTATGAGTATATTGCATTACATTACATTTACATTTTAGTCATTTGGCAGACGCTCTTATCCAGAGTGACGTACATTAGTGCATTTTCAAACTAGGAACAAGTGCGTTTAAAACAACCCTAAAAGGTAAATACGATTTCAAACTCCAGGCGCAGTCAGTTTGATTTTATTTAATTTAATTTTTTTTTGTGGGGGGGGGGGGACCACACGATATCGATCATTTGCGTGTACAACAGTAAGCCAATAAGTAACCTTAAGTATTAAACTAGCAGCTTGAACCACTTAAACAAGGATTCAGAAAAACACAATCAAGGGAGGTCACAAGGAGGTAGGGAGGGGTGGAGAGAGGTGCAGCTTGAAGAGGTGAGTCTTCAATCTGCGCTTGAAGGTGGTCAGACTTTCTGTTGTTCTGACCTCCACGGGGAGCTCATTCCACCACAGTGGGGCCAGGACAGACAGACGTCGAGACCGGGGTGCTAGTATGAAGTGGGGGGGGGGGGGGGGGGGGGGTACCAGTCGTCCTGAGGAGGCGGAACGCAGGGATCTGGTAGGTGTGTAGGGTCTGATGAGCTTTTGGAGGTATGGAGGGGCTGATCCTCGGACTGCCTGGAAGGCGACCACCAATGTTTTGAATTTGATGCGAGCCATCACAGGTAGCCAGTGGAGGTCAATGAGCAGGGGGGGTGACATGGGAGTGTCCGGGGGGAGGTTGAAGACCAGGCGCGCTGCTGCGTTCTGGATAAGCTGAAGGGGTCTGATGGCCGATGCTGGCAGGCCAGCCAGGAGAGAGTTGCAGTAGTCTAGGCGGGACAGCACCATCGCTTGGACAGGGGGCTGGGTTGAGTGGGTGGTGAGGAAGGGACGGATTCTCCTGATGTTGTACAGGAAGAACCTGCACGCCCGGGTTACCACTGCGATGTTCTCGGAGAGGGACAGTCTGTTGTCCATCACCACGCCGAGGTTCCTGGCACAGGGTGTTGGGGTCAGTGGAGTGTCCCCTAGGGAAATAGAGAGATTGAGAGGGGGGAGAGGTTAGAGCAGGAATGTAATACCAGCTGTGTGAGACACTTCGCAAGCACGGATAAATAAGTACTACCAATTAAAAAGCACAATAACGCGAAACTAACAGCCTAGTCAATCTAACAATCTATCGCAGCCAATCGCGGAACAAACACAAACTAGCAATGCAAATAATGTGATCAGCGTTCAACAAGGTCTAATTAAAATCACGCAAACTGCGGCCAGTACGTTTAAAAACGACACTACCTTACGCGGGACGGTTAAAACAGCTCTTGATACGGAGGAAAGAAGATGCACTATCAGATGTGGAAGTGCGTATTAGAGCAGTGGTTCCCAAACTCGGTCCTCGGGGGACCACTGTGTATGCTGGTTTTCATTCCAACCACAATTGCAATCCCAAAATCCTAACAAGCTGTTCATTTTTCTTAATTGGGTTCTTTTCATGTTTAGAGGGATTATTTACCCTCTTAAGCCACATCATGTCAGAAATAGCTATGCATGCCATGAAGAATAAAAATGTTCCTACTGTGCTTATTGGGCTGTTTTGCAAATAGGTAACATTTTTTTAAACTGATCAAATTAAAGACTGGGGGTGAATCAATTGGCTCCTAATTAATGAATTCCCTCATCAAGTTTTTCTTAAATGTAATAACACTGCAAGTTTGGCTCGTTATCATTTTCTTTGTCTTTTTTTCATTATTTATCAAATGGTTCATTTTAGTGGCCATATATCCACAATTTAACCAATTAGAAGCCTATTGATTCACCTCAGTCTTTAATTTTATTTAATAAAATTAAATTAATTTGGTCAGTTAAAAAATGTTTGTTTTTTTTTGCCCCTTTTTGAAATGATTTGCAATATAGCACAATGAGAATATTGTACTTTTATTATTCATGACATGCATAGCTATTGCTAACATAATGTGGCTTAAGAGGGTAAATAATTCCTCTAAATATGACAAATACCTAATTAAGAACAATTGACATCTTGTTAAAATTCCGGGATTGCAATTGTGGTTGGAACGAAAACCAGCATACACAGTGGTCCCAGAGGACCGAGTTTGGGAACCACTGTATTAGAAAGTATATCAGATATAGATGTGTGTATTAGAGAGTGTATCAGATATAGATGTGTGTATTAGAGAGTGTATCAGATATAGATGTGTGTATTAGAGAGTGTATCAGATATAGATGTGTGTATTAGGGAGTGTATCAGATATAGATGTGTGTATTAGAGATTGTATCAGATATAGTCGTGTGTATTAGAGAGTATATCAGATGTAGATGTGTGTATTAGAGAGTGTATCAAATATAGTCGTGTGTATTAGAGAGTGTATCAGATATAGTCGTGTGCATTAGAGAGTATATCAGATGTAGATGTGTGTATTAGAGAGTATATCAGATATAGATGTGTGTATTAGGGAGTGTATCAGATATAGATGTGTGTATTAGAGAGTGTATCAGATATAGTTGTGTGTATTAGAGAGTATATCAGATGTAGGTGTGTGTATTAGAGAGTGTATCAAATATAGTCGTGTGTATTAGAGAGTGTATCAGATGTAGATGTGTGTATTAGAGAGTGTATCAGATGTAGATTTGTGCATTAGCGAGTGTGTCAGATATAGTCGTGTGTATTAGAGAGTGTATCAGATATAGATGTGTGTATTAGAGAGTGTATCAGATATAGATGTGTGTATTAGAGAGTGTATCAGATATAGTTGTGTGTATTAGAGAGTGTATCAGATATAGTCGTGTGTATTAGAGAGTATATCAGATGTAGATGTGTGTATTAGAGAGTGTATCAGATATAGTCGTGTGTATTAGAGTGTATCAGATATAGTCGTGTGTATTAGAGAGTGTATCAGATATAGATGTGTGTATTAGACAGTGTATCAGATATGGATGTGTGTATTAGAGAGTGTATCAGATATAGATGTGTGTATTAGAGAGTGTATCAGAATATGGATGTGTGTATTAGAGAGTGTATTAGATATAGTCGTGTGTATTACAGAGTATATCAGATGTAGATGTGTGTATTAGAGAGTGTATCAGATATGGATGTGTGTATTAGAGAGTGTATCAGATATAGATGTGTGTATTAGAGAGTGTATCAGATATAGATGTGTGTATTAGAGAGTGTATCAGATATGGATGTGTGTATTAGAGAGTGTATCATATATAGTCGTGTGTATTACAGAGTATATCAGATGTAGATGTGTGTATTAGAGAGTGTATCAGATATGGATGTGTGTATTAGAGAGTGTATCAGATATAGTCGTGTGTATTACAGAGTATATCAGATGTAGATGTGTGTATTAGAGAGTGTATCAGATATGGATGTGTGTATTAGAGAGTGTATCAGATATAGATGTGTGTATTAGAGAGTGTATCAGATATAGATGTGTGTATTAGAGAGTGTATCAGATATGGATGAGTGTATTAGAGAGTGTATCAGATATAGTCGTGTGTATTACAGAGTATATCAGATGTAGATGTGTGCATTAGAGAGTGTATCAGATGTAGATCTGGGTGTATTTATTTGACTGATAGCACAAGGCCTATCTGAAGTGAGAAAAACCTGCATCGACCCGCCTCCACTGTGGGTTCGGTTTTAAAACTGTCTGTCAAATATTCCAGCCAATAGCCAAGACTCTTATCTTTCAGACAAGCCCTCCTTCAACACAAAGCATTCAAAAGTCAGATAGCATAATTATCGAACCAAGATGGCGCATTGATTTTACCTTGTAGCGTAGCTAGCTACATTCCGTTTAGCAAAGCACAATTCATACGGTAACTGCTGTTGTTCTTCTTTTTACTTTACAGTCTCTTTCATACAGTTTTTGGTTAGTTATGTCTAGGATATTCATGAGTTTCTCTGTGCAGCAGGTCCTAGCCCAGTGGTGTAAGGTAACATATTTGTTTTTGCCGGTATACCAGTGCGAATTCACTGTTATGTATGAAACGAATCCCTCTGAATTAAATGAATATAGCTAACATTACTATATTGTAACAACGGCAAGCTAGCCAGCAAAATTACACATAGCAGCTAGGTATTTATTTGTGTCTGAGACGAGCTGTTCCGAGTTTCTTTTGAATGAAATGGCGTCTGAAGGGTTTGTTTTGTTCCACATGAGTAAATTGTTCTGTATGCAGTACAGCAGGCTGTGCAGGTAAACTAATGAGCAATTTATGCATGACGTAACATGAGGGAGAGATAACATGATAACATGAGGATGAGTTTGTTGTTGTTGATTATTATGCAGAGGTTTATTTTATTGAGGAAACTGATGGACATTTGATTTATTTGCATATACCTGGACTCATTTCTGGCTAATGGGGCTCTGGTGGAATACAAGATTCACTGTGGTGCTATATGGGTTTGGAGAGGGTTTTGTCCATGGGTAGGCTAGTTAGTTGTGTAATATGAAACACACCAAAAACACATCTAAAAATGAACTTTTATTTCCAATATTGTTAACTGCATTTTAACATTATTCTTCCTCCTTCATATTTTTTTTAATTACAGTGACCAGGTTTATTTATTAGAACCCGGCTGATTTCACCTGTTATTCCATAACTGAACAAAATTATTTTAAAGAGAACTGAGAGTCTAATTAGAAACAAAAACAAATTTGCAGCACATTACACAATTAATTCACAATTAATTGTAATGCTATTCTCTGCATGTGCGCTTTAACTTCATGCAGGAGCAGGTCTATTTCACCTGCTGTAAACTGCACTTTTTTATGGTCTTCCTGAGAAAGTTGACTAATTTTAAATGTTTGGACACATTTCCATAAGCAGGACATTATAAAACAAGGTAAAATATATGTGAACCTACGGGTTGCCAACCTAACAGCTTTATTGTATTTAGTGTCATCATTAAGGCAAAATAACGGTATTTATGTTACTAATCAATTTTAGAATGCAGGTAATGAACTTTGGATGAAGCTTGAACTTGGAGAACTCTATGAGAACAGCCTCACGGAATTGATGTTAGACAATGCTTCATTGCATAATCAAACAAAATTTGTTAAACAAGTAGGCTAATTTGACGTTTTCTAAGGTGAGACAGAAGCCATTGGTAGCTTATTCTCAGCTGTTGCAGGTGCTTTTAACAAAATTTAACCACATATATTTTGTAAAATAACAGCACTGTCGGGAATTACCGGGAACCCGTGCCGGTGTTAAACACTAATGTTAAAGATTATTATCGTGTATATCAAAATGCTTCGTAATGGTTAGTCCGAATAATATTGATCATACTATTGATCCATATACCCTATTCCTTGCTCGCACTACACACGCACGAGCATGTCTGTTTCCCTATCCGCTAAGGTGGAAAAGCAGGCTTTTAACCCTATTTACTTTGGCCCATTTGGCCGAATTTTTGCCTAGTTTTTACTAGTGTCAATTAAGTGCCAATATCTCAAAAACTATTCACTGCACATCCATGGTTGAAAGTTTCAATGAAAGAAGAGGCTTGTACCATTCAGAAATTTGCATCAGAATAAATTTATGTAAAAATTGTCACATACAGTTTATACATAATACACATAAAAAAACAAAAAAAAAGTACAAAACGCCTTGTGTTTTTACAGTTTAGCACTGAATATTTCAACTTCAAAGTACTGGAGCAAGCCAGAATTCCTTACACTAGTGCACTGATATGTTGTCCACTTGTGTATAGAATTTGGTAAAGATATCTACAGGCTTTCCTTATCCATTGGTAATTTTTCCAAAACTGTGCCCAGTGTCCCAATATTTATCCGAACGTCTCCAAATATAAAACATGTGCATATCTTTCTGTCTAGGCATGTCAATCATCAGAAAACTTTATTTTTCTTTTAAAACATTTTTTGTAATACAGAATGTGAAGAAAATTAACCTACACATGTTTTGTGTTTATGTGTATGAGGGTATTCTCTTACAAAGCGTGCCCAAAAGTGCCCAAATACCTCTCCGAAAAGGATTACTTACCCTAATGTTATCCAACCAATCTGCTTTACATTTAAAATGGCACTGTACTTCAAAGTTAGATTTACCAGAGCCCCATAAGCCAGCAGAATAACAGGTTTATCTATAACAAGCCTTCAACTTGACTTTTTACAGCAAAAGTAATGAATTATACATCACTATTTGGCAAACCTGTCTGTTACCACCTCCTACGACAGAGGTGTCAGGTGGGGGAGGGGTGTCTTCACTGTCCTCCCTAAAAAAGACAGATTCAAGTACATTACTAAGTAGAATCACTAAAAAATGAGAACACAAATTATCTCAAAAAGACATATGGCAAGTATTACAATTAAGTGGGAAAAAAAATGTATATATATATATATATACACACACACACACACACACACTTAAATATATATATATATATATATACGTATATACATTAAAAAATCTTACATCCACAGTACGTCTGATATTAGCTCCAACATAATTAGCAATCGTAGCTAACTAGGATTTATGAATTAGTATGTCAGCTTGCACGAACTAAATTACATTATTATAATACTGTAATGTCTTGACTGAACCGTGAAATAAAGTACTGAGAATGGATGTCGTTTCATGCGTAAATTCAACAACTAGCCCTTGTGTTGGTTGCTGCACAAAGAAACTGCGAATGAACGCTAGAAAACAAAGAGCAGGCGTTGCTTACCAGCCTGTGACGCCATAGAAGCTAACTAGCGAACTCCTGCGAGAATCCATTTATCACCAAACTAAAAATACTCTAGATAATAGCGCTCCATACTGTTGATAATTATGATGATAATAATAACAATAATAATAATAATTTGTATTATATATTTTTAAAAACACTTACATGTCCAGGCACGGGTCCATGCCAGAGTCATTGCTCTGCCAGAACACAGACTTCTTCGCCTCTGGGACACTTCTTCACCTCCAAAACCTGAGCAACCGTGAAATAAGCGCTCTTCTTTCCACCGTTGATTGCCACGTTCGCGTATAAATGTATAAAATAATCGTAAACTTTGAAGCAGCAAAGACATCACCAGCGCAATTGCATCATACAGCTGCCCGTGTCTGCGTACAGAGAAAGACTGGTCTGTGACGTTTTTTCAGCTCACAAAAAAAGCTACACATTGCTAAATACATCGGGATAGACTGAAAACGTAATTGTAACAGCAATCCAGCCCATCCCTTCCAGGATAAACTCAGTCAAAATGGCCACAGGCGTCATGTGATGCAGTCGACAGTCAGGAGCGCACAGCCGATTGCCCTATGGGCTGTCTTTACGCGTGGATACAGCACCGTTCACAGTCGCTTGAATATGACATGTTTTACTTTGTTAGAAAGGGCAGGAACCCCCGTAGAAGATAATCTACGTGTTTTACGGTAGATCATTCCTGTAGCAGTCTAGTAATGCTTTTACGCAATGGTAGTAACGTAGTACAAACGCAAAAGCGAAGGGTACGCACTGTGGAAATTGAGACTTTCCTGGATAATGGATAAATGGGTTACGAAAAAACGTTGAGGATTCTTCAGAAAAGGGTTATAACTGCATAACCAGGTATCGTATTTGGTTGCTTAAACATGTTTATCAAGAGAATTTGTAGAAAATAAAATGTATTTATACAAAACCGGAAGTATATCGGTTGTATGCATACTGAAGTGAGCACGGGAAAAAAACACCTAATGTTTATTTATACAACTTTTCAATAATATACAATTGTTCCTGAATCGGATCTTGATTTTTTAGCGTGTTGAAATGGTACCATTTCATTTGTGATACGCATTTTATTGCCTGTGACTGCGGCGAGGTGAAGACTGTAAACAAATAAAAAAAGTGGGTTGGGCTATTAGCACCCTGCTGCTTTATGGCTCTGTAGTGTAACCTGAGAGCTGATAAGCATATAAACGAATGTGTTCGCAGGCTGTGACTGTTTTTAACAATTTTGCGTCGAAAGTTCCGTGTTTTATTAACGTTATAATTTAGAATTTAAGAGAAATATGAACGCTATAAAAAATTGAGACGCATGCGTCTCACCACTAGGGGGCCAAAGCCTATAGAGTTAAAGGGAATGGGGTATGACATTTTGATGGGTTTATTGCATCCTATGCCCAAGACACACCTATAATTAATGAAGGGGCTAGGTTCCACCCATTAGCACCTTGCGCCTCACTTAGCGCTCAAATAACGCGCCGTATTCGAGAGTATATCAGATATACTCTCAAATACATACATCTACTGTATATCAGATATGGATGCGTGCATTAGACTGTATGAGATGCAGATGTGTGTATTAGAGTGTATCAGATATAGATGTGTGTACTCGATAGAATATCAGATGTAACAGACTTTTTTTTACACAATAAGTGTCTTGGATTCCAAAAACATTTTGCAATAAAAATATTTTATTAAAATGTAATTTCTTTTATTTTTATTGAATGTCCCTTGTTGTGTAGGTTTCAGCACAGGAGAATATACACTGCCTGGCCAAAAAAAAGTTGCAGTTGCACCCATCATGCATAGTGCCCACTGTACAAGCCTCTGGAGGCAGTGTTATGATCTGGGGTTGCTTCAATCGGTCAGGTCTAGGCTCAGCAACGTTATGCAGCAATAAAATGAAGTCAGCTGAGTACCTGAATGTACTGAATGACCAGGTTATCCCATCAATGGGCATATTCCAGGACGACAATGCCAAGATTCATCGGGCTCAAATTGTGAAAGAGTGGTTCTGGGAGCATAAGGAATCATTTTCACACATGAATTGGCCACCAGAGTCCTGGCCTTAACCCCATTGAAAAATGAATGCAACTCTGGACGGAAATAAATGCTGTGACGTTGCATAAGGTTGTCGAAAGAATGCCACGACGAATGTGCGCCGTAATCAAAGCTAAAGGCGGTCCAACAAAATATTAGAGCGTGTGACTTTTTTTTTGGCCAGGCAGTGTACGTTTCTTGAGATCAGACCACAAACTCATCTCCCTACAGGGGACTATAATGACCAGAGACTCATCTCCCCTACAGTGTACTATAATGACCAGAGACTCGTCTCCCCTACAGGGGACTATAATGACCAGAGACTCATCTCCCCTGCAGGGGACTATAATGACCAGAGACGAATCTCCCCTCCAGGGGACTATAATGACCAGAGACTCATCTCCCCTGCAGGGGACTATAATGACCAGAGACTCATCTCCCCTACAGGGGACTATAATGACCAGAGACTCATCTCCCCTACAGGGGACTATAATGACCAGAGACTCATCTCCCCTACAGGGGACTATAATGACCAGAGACTCATCTCCCCTACAGTGTACTATAATGACCAGAGACTCGTCTCCCCTACAGGGGACTATAATGACCAGAGACTCATCTCCACTGCAGGGGACTATAATGACCAGAGACGAATCTCCCCTCCAGGGGACTATAATGACCAGAGACTCATCTCCCGTGCAGGGGACTATAATGACCAGAGACTCATCTCCCCTACAGTGTACTATAATGACCAGAGACTCATCTCCCCTGCAGGGGACTATAATGACCAGAGACTCATCTCCCCTACAGGGAACTATAATGACCAGAGACAAATCTCCCCTCCAGGGGACTATAATGACCAGAGACTCATCTCCCCTACAGGGGACTATAATGACCAGAGATGAATCTCCCCTACAGGGGACTATAATGACCAGAGACTCATCTCCCCTACAGGGGACTATAATGACCAGAGACTCATCTCCCCTACAAGGGACTATAATGACCAGAGACTCATCTCACCTGCAGGGGACTATAATGACCAGAGACTCATCTCCCTTACAGGGGACTATAATGACCAGAGACTCATCTCCCCTGCAGGGGACTATAATGACCAGAGACTCATCTCCCCTACAGGGGACTATAATGACCAGAGACTCATCTCACCTGCAGGGGACTATAATGACCAGAGACTCATCTCCCCTACAGGGGACTATAATGACCAGAGACTCATCTCCCCTACAGGGGACTATAATGACCAGAGACTCATCTCCCCTACAGGGGACTATAATGACCAGAGACGAATCTCCCCTACAGGGGACTATAATGACCAGAGACTCATCTCCCCTACAAGGGACTATAATGACCAGAGACTCATCTCACCTGCAGGGGACTATAATGACCAGAGACTCATCTCCCCTACAAGGGACTATAATGACCAGAGACTCATCTCACCTGCAGGGGACTATAATGACCAGAAACTCATCTCCCCTACAGGGGACTATAATGACCAGAGACTCATCTCCCCTACAGGGGACTATAATGGCCAGAGACTCATCTCCCCTGCAGGGGACTATAATGACCAGAGACTCATCTCACTACAGGGGACTATAATGACCAGAGACTCATCTCCCCTACAGGGGACTATAATGACCAGAGACTAATCTCCCCTACAGTGGAATATAATGACCAGAGACTAATTTCCCCTACAGGGGTGTTCCGACCAGAAACCGACCGCGTTACAATAACTGAGTGGTTACAAAGGGTCTAACAGAAATGTGTGCCTTGCACAAATAAACCTGTAAAAAAAACACACCGACAAGAAGCAAAACGGTTTTTATTTTAAATGAGAAGAATCTCGGCAGCAGCTGTAAAACCAGAGGAAGCTCATAAGCCAACTCACCTGATCTATTACTCTTTAAAAGGAAATCTAGCTCACCCGGAAAGCAAAAGGTGCACGAGAGCAAAACAAGTCTTCCGCAGGCTTGCTATGCTTCTCTATCTGTTCCTTTCTATTAAAAGGCGACATTATAAAAATAAGGTGAGAGTTTCCTCCCAAAATGTAGGCCTTTTCACGCAGTACAAAATAAGTGGCTGCAAATCAAACTGATGCCACAACAACAATTTAAAATCTGCGCTTCAGCATGACAGCAAGGCTGGCAACATGCATGCAGCAAACCAAAGAAAAGGATGAATCACCCTCCAGTGAGAGAAATGCCACAAGTATATATTCTCCCCTGGTAATCAGGCACAGGTGTCTTCAATTGCCAATCACTATCCAGGTGAGCCAAACGAAACGAGTTGCAGACAATTAAAGGCCACACTCGCAAAGCAGCATAGGAATGTAACAAGGGGACTATAATGACCAGAGACAAATCTCCCCTACAGGGAACTACAATAACCAGAGATGAATCGCCCCTACAGTGGACTATAATGACCAGAGCCTCATCTCCCCTACAGGGGACTATAATGAATTGCTGCATCTGAGGAGGATATGCAAGCAAACGAATGATGCAAATGATAGCCATCTCACTCGCACCCTTGCTCCCACCTTCTCTCTTTGCTTCTCTCAAACACACATATCTCTCTGAAAGCATGTAGTACAGTACAATATTTATAGGGTGGACTTAGCTAAACAAATACAACATGTTTCTATGCTTAACTTGAATTGTCTAAAAATGTGACTTCAGTACTTTTAGCACCAGGGTCTTCAATAGCACAGTGTAAAAAACCTAAAAGCGAGGGGACTTAACCCCTTCGCACAGATCCCCTAGTGGCCATGGCGCCGCTGCCAAGATTTTGATCAGCTCAGATATAAATTTCTTGTTACGGATCCGTAGAGGGACTGGACTCAAATGCACGACTCAGAATACAAATAATGCTCACTGGGAGCCTTTATTACTTCGTCCACAACTCCAGAAGTATAGGGAGAGTTAGGGAAGGGACTGGATCCTGGGATGGCGCGAACAGGGGCAGAGCGGGAGTGGGGAGCAGGCAAGGGGCTGGATGGTGGCTGAATCCTGGGTAGGTGTAGCAGAGGAGGAGCGGGATGCGGGAGACAGGGATGCATGGCATGGAGCTAGGATATGGCTGCAGGCTGGCGGGCAAGCAGAACAATAAACAAGACGTTAGTTTCAGCAAAGCATGAACAAAACTATAAAGGGGTTGTCGTTTTATAAAGGGAAACCCCTGGTTTTCCTCAGATATTTCTACAGCTATTCATATCAGAGACCAAGCTTGGTCCAAAGCTAGAACGACTGACACTCCAGCTGATAGGCTTAGCTTTAGGCAATTAAGGAACATGTGCATTAGCATAATAAGAAAAGCAAAGTCCAATTATTACTTGACCTCTTTTTCAAACTGTAATGGCCATGCATATAGCTTTTGGAAAACATTTAAAAAATAATCCTACTACGACTCTTCCTTCTCGTATGTCTAGTGAAAATGATTTTGTTATAGATAAAACATATATGGCTGAAGCTTTTAATCATCATTTTATCTCCTCTGGCCATCCATTTGATAGGCTGTCTGGTGACATTGTTCCAGAAAGCTATACCCTTAGCCCAGTATTAGGAACTTTACGCAATTATTTTTGTCCTTGTAAATTCTCTTTTAGACCTGTAAGTTATAATGAGGTTTACAATGCACTGGCTAACATAAATAAAAGGAAGTCAATGGGAGTGGACAATCTATATCCTTGCCTTTTGTGTTTCAGTACTCATATAATTGCCTTACCACTTGCTTACATTTTTAATCTTTTATTTCAGGTAGAATCCCAAACCTATGGAAGGCAGCTCAGGTTATTCCTCTATAGAAAGGTGGTGATACCAGTGACTTAAATAATTATCATCCAATTTCAAAACTTTCCTGTATGGCCAAAGTCCTAGAATCATTAGCTAACTCTCAGCTACGGGCCTTTTTGGAGATTAATAACATTTTACAACCACAGCAATTGGGTTTTAGGCCAGGTCATAGCACATTAACAGCAGTGACTCTTGTGATAAATGATATTGTCAACTCTATGTATAACAAACTGCAGTTCGCTGCACTCTTTATTGACCTATCAAAGGCTTTTGACACCGTTGACCATAATATTTTATTGAATAAGTTATCCTCCATTGGATTGGATGAACTTTTTCTTAACTGGTTTTATGCATATCTCTCTGGGAGAACTCAGTCTATTGTTGCGGATGGTTTTAAATCTAGCTCTCTTGAAATTAGTAAAGGTGTCCCACAAGGGTCTATTCTTGGTCCACTTCTATTCACACTTTATATAAACAACTGGTATTCCGCAATGTAATGTCCATTTTTATGCGGATGATACAATCTTGTATGCCACTGGCTCCACGCTTAACCAGGCTATTACTAATTTACAGTCTGCCTTTGATTCTTTTCAGTTAGCTCTTATTAATCACAAGCTTGTTTTAAATTCTGATAAAACAAAATGTATTTTATTTTCAATAAATCTATTGGGAAATACATCTAATACTGGCATTCATACACATCATGGTACTCAAATTTAAACTGTAGAATCTTATAAATATTTAGGAATTTGGTTTGATGGTAGATTTTTCTTTAAGACTCATGTGGAACATCTGTCTCAAAAGCTAAAAGCTAAAATTGTACAGAAATAAAGCATGCTTCTCTTTTGCTAATAGAAAAAACTATTGTACAATCAACTGTCTTATCTGTATTTGATTATGGAGACATTCTGTATATGCATGCTGCCCCTTCCACTTTAAAGCCCCTTGATGCAGTTTATCACAGTGCATTGCGTTTTATCACTGGGGATACATTTCTCACGCATCATTGTGTTTTGTATGGAAAAGTAGGATGGTCCTCTTTATCAAAGAGGAAGGAACAACATTCCATTGTATTTATTTATAAGGCTTTACTGAAGAAACTTCCCCTTTATTTCTCATCTATAATTACGTTTAAATCCAGTAACTATGGTACCAGGTCTCAGGACTTCTTAGCCATAGATACACCAAATATAAATACTGAGCTGGGCAAAACAGGTTTTCAATATTATGCCCCTCATAATTGGAATGAATTGCAAAAAACATTTAAACTAGAATCTCTTATTCCTTTAGAAAATCTTTAAGTTTTATACATGGATTTTGTTAATGTTGTATGTATATGTTGCCTTTGATATATCCCTGTATGCTTTTTGAATTCTGAATGTTAACGTGGCTTAATTGTACTTGTTTTTAAGTTTTATACATGTTTTTATTTCTGTTTGCAGGTCTCTCTTATAAAAGAGATCTTGATCTCAATGAGACTACCTGTAAAAATAAAGGTAAATAAATAAATAAATAAATAAATAAATAAATATGATAAACCTGTGAAATTTGAAACAGCCAATGGTCATTTGTCCTAATACTTATGCTGACTTGGAATACAGGGGCTTGACTCATTGAATGGCATTGTTGTAATATAGTTCAATGTCTGTTTAAAAAAAAAAACACATGAAATAGATGACAAAATTGGCTTTAATATTATAAGAGGATGCTGATCACATCATGGACACAAAGAGAAAACTCACAGAAAAAAGGTGCACATGAAGGAGAGATGGACACAGACAGCAGAGGGTCAACCTGAATAAAACACTGCAGGCTGAGGTAAAAACATGGGGGACTGTCAGTACATTTCTTTCCCAGATCTCACAAACAACATGAGCAATTTAAATATATAAATACAGTATACCATAAATATACACTACAGTATAAAATGTGACATGCACATTATGAAATATTACTGGTATATACTGTATGTGTCACTCACATTGCGAGTTACGCTGGAGTACAGTTTGACATCTACATCGCAGAACATCTTCGTAACCATTTTTACATATCGTCTTGTCTTTTTCTGTATTGATAGAACATAACTAAATCAGTAGCATTGAAAGGGATGAAGAGGTGACATCATTGTGAAAATTACCAATACCAACACCCCACTGTGTTTACTGTACATTATGCCATTTCCTATAAAGCCCAGTCACATCTTCCAGTAAATTCACCCTAAACACCATATGCACAGCTCTCAGATATGAGACTAGACTCTGTTAGAGATGCTTGTTTCAGTCACAGAAACCTCTTCATCTGTGACGTCTGGATGTGTTGTGAAATTCCCAGTGCAAAGCAGCAACCTAGTGCAGGCGACTTCAAATTATAGTTTATGATTTGCAGTTATAATTTTCACAAAAGACAAAAAAATAATTACACTGTAAAATTACATCTTCTGTGTATTTGGGGTTGTTCCAGACAACTTCTGAGTTTTTATGTACTTATGTAGACATGAGGGGGAAATTTCACACAAACCACTCATCACACACTCCCAGCACTCTAATACCACACATGAATGTGCTTCTATTACAGGAACAATAACTTGTAAATGAATGATTCTGAAAAGAAAAATGCATAGAATAAACACATATATTAAATACTGTACATGTATTACGCATATACTAAATGGGGTGTTGTTATTTGTAAATGATTGCATTATAATTAAGCCATAATACATTTAGCCTTCCTATTATGTTAGGATTTTACTGCCATTTGTTTTAAGGTGTTGTTACGGGTCAATATAAAAACCAAAAAAAGAAAAGTTCTAAATATATTTTTACATGCATTTCTCTAGTACAGTATGTCTTAAAATGTGTTTGCTGAAGAATATAATGAATAATGAATAATTTTTTTGGCCTAAAACAAAAAAATAATTTCAGGCCATAGACCCGAACATAATAGGAAGGATAAGAAGGGGCCTTCAGCATGCGCCTGTACAAAAATCAAGTGTCTTTAAAAAAATAATAAAAATAATTAAATCAAACCATTTTGGTGTGCTGAAGTGATGAATTTCGCTGCTGCCTCATATAAAACTCAGTCCTTCACACACATTTTACTCTCTTACACACTCATCTCATCAGTGCCCACACCTCTTACTCTCTTACACACTCATCTCATCAGTGCACACACCTCTTACTCTCTTACACACTCATCTCATCAGTGCACACACCTCTTACTCTCTTGCACACTCATCTCATCAGTGCACACACCTCTTACTCTCTTACACATTCATCTCATCAGTGCACACACCTCTTACTCTCTTACACACTCATCTCATCAGTGCACACACCTCTTACTCTCTTACTCATCTCATCAGTGCACACACCTCTTACTCTCTTACACACTCATCTGATCAGTGCACACACCTCTTACTCTCTTACACACTCATCTCATCAGTGCACACACCTCTTACTCTCTTACACATTCATCTCATCAGTGCACACACCTCTTACTCTCTTACACACTCATCTCATCAGTGCACAAACCTCTTACTCTCTTACACACTCATCTCATCAGTCCACACACCTCTTACTCTCTTACAGACTCATCTCATCAGTGCACACACCTCTTACTTTCTTACACTCTTCTCATCAGTGCACACACCTCTAACTCTCTTACACACTCATCTCATCAGTGCACACACCTCTTACTCTCTTACACACTCATCTTATCAGTGCACACACCTCTTACTCTCTTACACACTCATCTCATCAGTGCACACACCTCTTACTCTCTTACACACTCATCTCATCAGTGCACACACCTTCAGTAATCTCTGCAGACTGATTTCCTCATCAATGGTCACACATACTGTAGACTGTGGTCCACATCTACACACACACACACACACACAATCACACACAAATACACCTACACACAGTATTAGCACATGAGTTTTTGTCACATCAGTTTCTTGATTATATCATGAACATTCCAAAAAAACTGTCGGAGGTGTCATGGTGTCTGACCAGGGTGTGGTTTTCCACCATCACAAAAACAGAGTCACTAGCGTGCAGGTGGAAGACCCCGCCCAGGTAACTGTTGAGCATGCCCTCCTCCGGCTGCTTGGAGTTCCTGCAGGAGAAGCGCTTGGCCTGCATGAGCTCCAGCTCTCTGTAGTAGCGTGGGGTGCGCATCAGGACCTTGTGCTTGAACATCGAGCAGGTGGGCTCCGCAAATGTCACCTTAGAGTAGATGAAGTAGAACCCCTCCCTCTTCACCTGGAGTGAGCCTGCTCTGTGCTCCACCCCCCCTGAGAAAGCATCTCCATTTCCCCCCCACTTCAGTACCCCATCCAACTCCACAGGAAGCCTCAAATCTACGGCAGAAAACAGAGTCAGTCTGCCACTCAACACTCTACCACTAACACTGTACCACTCAACACTGTACCACTAACACTGTACCACGCATCACTCTGCCACACAACACTGTACCACTCATCACTCTGCCACTCAACAATCTACCACTAACACTGTACCACTAACACTCTGCCACACAACAATGTACCACTCATCACTCTGCCACTCAACACTCTACCACTAACACTGTATCACTCTGCCACTAACACTGTACCACTCAACACTCTACCACTAACACTGTACCACTCATCACTCTGCCACTAACACTGTACCACTCATCACTCTGCCACTCAACAATCTACCACTAACACTGTACCACTCTGCCACTAACACTGTACCACTCATCACTCTGCCACTCAACAATCTACCACTAACACTCTGCCACACAACACTGTACCACTCATCACTCTGCCACTCAACAATCTACCACTAACACTGTACCACTCAACACTCTACCACTAACACTGTACCACTCATCACTCTGCCACTCAACACTCTACCACTAACACTGTACCACTCTGCCACTAACACTGTACCACTCATCACTCTGCCACTCAACAATCTACCACTAACACTCTGCCACACAACACTGAACCACTCATCACTCTGCCACTCAACACTCTACCACTAACACTGTACCACTCAACACTCTACCACTAACACTGTACCACTCATCACTCTGCCACTCAACAATCTACCACTAACACTGTACCACTCTGCCACTAACACTGTACCACTCATCACTCTGCCACTCAACAATCTACCACTAACACTGTACCACTCTGCCACTAACACTGTACCACTCATCACTCTGCCACACAACACTGTACCACTAACAATCTACCACTCAACACTCTACCACTAACACTGTACCACTCATCACTCTGCCACTCAACACTGTACCACTAACAATCTACCACTCAACACTCTACCACTAACACTGTACCACTCATCACTCTGCCACTCAACAATCAACCACTAACACTGTACCACTCAACACTCTACCACTAACACTGTACCACTCATCACTCTGCCACTCAACAATCTACCACTAACACTCTGCCACACAACACTGTACCACTCATCACTCTGCCACTCAACACTCTACCACTAACACTGTACCACTCAACACTCTACCACTAACAATGTACCACTCTGCCACTAACACTGTACCACTCATCACTCTGCCACTCAACAATCTACCACTAACACTCTGCCACACAACACTGTACCACTAACAATCTACCACTCAACACTCTACCACTAACACTGTACCACTCTGCCACTAACACTGTACCACTCATCACTCTGCCACTCAACAATCTACCACTAACACTGTACCACTCAACACTCTACCACTAACACTGTACCACTCTGCCACTAACACTGTACCACTCATCACTCTGCCACTCAACAATCTACCACTAACACTGTACCACTCAACACTCTACCACTAACACTGTACCACTCTGCCACTAACACTGTACCACTCATCACTCTGCCACTCAACAATCTACCACTAACACTGTACCACTCAACACTCTACCACTAACACTGTAGCACTCATCACTCTGCCACTCAACAATCTACCACTAACACTCTGCCACACAACACTGTACCACTCATCACTCTGCCACTCAACACTGTACCACTCATCACTCTGCCACTCAACACTCTACCACTAACACTGTACCACTCAACACTCTACCACTAACACTGTAGCACTCAACACTCTACCACTAACACTCTACCACTCATCACTCTGCCACTAACACTGTACCACTCAACACTCTACCACTAACACTGTACCACTCATCACTCTGCCACTCAACAATCTACCACTAACACTCTGCCACACAACACTGTACCACTCATCACTCTGCCACTCAACACTCTACCACTAACACTGTAGCACTCAACACTCTACCACTAACACTCTACCACTCATCACTCTGCCACTAACACTGTACCACTCATCACTCTGCCACTCAACAATCTACCACTAACACTCTGCCACACAACACTGTACCACTCATCACTCTGCCACTCAACACTCTACCACTAACACTGTACCACTCAACACTCTACCACTAACACTGTAGCACTCAACACTCTACCACTAACACTCTACCACTCATCACTCTGCCACTAACACTGTACCACTCAACACTCTGCCACTCAACACTCTACCACTAACACTGTACCACTCATCACTCTGCCACTAACACTGTACCACTCATCACTCTGCCACTCAACAATCTACCACTAACACTCTGCCACTAACACTGTACCACTCATCACTCTGCCACTCAACACTCTACCACTAACACTGTACCACTCAACACTCTACCACTAACACTGTACCACTCTGCCACTAACACTGTACCACTCATCACTCTGCCACTCAACACTGTACCACTCATCACTCTGCCAATCAACACTCTACCACTAACACTGTACCACTCAACACTCTGCCACTCAACAATCTACCACTAACACTGTACCACTCTGCCACTAACACTGTACCACTAACACTGTACCACTCATCACTCTGCCAATCAACACTCTACCACTAACACTGTACCACTCAACACTCTACCACTAACACTGTACCACTCTGCCACTAACACTGTACCACTCATCACTCTGCCACTCAACAATCTACCACTAACACTGTACCACTCAACACTCTACCACTAACACTGTACCACTCTGCCACTAACACTGTACCACTCATCACTCTGCCACACAACACTGTACCACTCATCACTCTGCCACTCAACACTCTACCACTAACACTGTACCACTCAACACTCTACCACTAACCCTGTACCACTCAACACTAACACTGTACCACTCATCACTCTGCCACTCAACAATCTACCACTAACACTGTACCACTCAACACTCTACCACTAACACTGTACCACTCTGCCACTAACACTGTACCACTCATCACTCTGCCACTCAACAATCTACCACTAACACTGTACCACTCAACACTCTGCCACTAACACTGTACCACTCTGCCACTAACACTGTACCACTCATCACTCTGCCACTCAACAATCTACCACTAACACTCTGCCACACAACACTGTACCACTCATCACTCTGCCACTCAACAATCTACCACTAACACTGTACCACTCAACACTCTACCACTAACACTGTACCACTCTGCCACTAACACTGTACCACTCATCACTCTGCCACTCAACAATCTACCACTAACACTGTACCACTCAACACTCTACCACTAACACTGTACCACTCTGCCACTAACACTGTACCAGTCATCACTCTGCCACTCAACAATCTACCACTAACACTGTACCACTCAACACTCCACCACTAACACTGTAGCACTCAACACTCTGCCACACAACACTGTACCACTCATCACTCTGCCACTAAACACTGTACCACTCATCACTCTGCCACTCAACACTCTACCACTAACACTGTACCACTCAACACTCTACCACTAACACTGTAGCACTCAACACTCTACCACTAACACTCTACCACTCATCACTCTGCCACTAACACTGTACCACTCAACACTCTACCACTAACACTGTACCACTCATCACTCTGCCACTCAACAATCTACCACTAACACTCTGCCACACAACACTGTACCACTCATCACTCTGCCACTCAACACTCTACCACTAACACTGTACCACTCAACACTCTACCACTAACACTCTACCACTCATCACTCTGCCACTAACACTGTACCACTCATCACTCTACCACTAACACTCTACCACTCATCACTCTGCCACTAACACTGTACCACTCATCACTCTGCCACTCAACAATCTACCACTAACACTCTGCCACACAACACTGTACCACTCATCACTCTGCCACTCATCACTCTGCCACTAACACTGTACCACTCAACACTCTACCACTAACACTTACACTGCCCCACTCAACACTGTACCACTCAACACTCTACAACTCACCACTGTACCACTTAACACTCTACCACTCAACACTCTACCACTAACACTCTACCACTAACAGTCTATCACACTAACACTCTACCACTAACAGTCTATTACACTAACACTCTACCACTAAAAGTCTATTACACTAACACTCTACCACTAAAAGTCTATTACACTAACACTCTACCACTAACAGTCTACTACACTAACACTCTACCACTAAAAGTCTATTACACTAACACTCTACCACTAACAGTCTACTACACTAACACTCTACCACTAACAGTCTACTACACTAACACTCTACCACTAACAGTCTATCACACTAACACTCTACCACTAACAGTCTATAACACTAACAATCTACCATTAACACTTGACGACACTCACATTCTATCACACTACCACTCTACCACACTAACACTATACCACTAACACTGAACACTCTACCACTAACAGTCTATCACACTAACACTCTACCACTAACAGTCTATAACACTAACACTATACCACTAACACTGAACACTCTATCACTAACAGTCTATCACACTAACACTATACCACTAACAGTCTATCACACTAACACTCTACCACTAACAGTCTATCACACTAACACTCTACCACTAACAGTGTATCACACTAACACTCTATCACTAACAGTCTATCACACTAACACTATACCACTAACAGTCTATCACACTAACACTCTACCACTAACAGTCTATCACACTAACACTCTACCACTAACGGTCTATCACACTAACACTCTACCACTAACAGTGTATCACACTAACACTCTATCACTAACAGTCTATCACACTAACACTATACCACTAACAGTCTATCACACTAACACTCTACCACTAACAGTGTATCACACTAACACTCTATCACTAACAGTCTATCACACTAACACTATACCACTAACAGTCTATCACACTAACACTCTACCACTAACAGTCTATAACACTAACACTCTATCACTAACAGTCTATCACACTAACACTCTACCACTAACAGTCTATCACACTAACACTCTACCACTAACAGTCTATCACACTAACACTCTACCACTAACAGTGTATCACACTAACACTCTATCACTAACAGTCTATCACACTAACACTATACCACTAACAGTCTATCACACTAACACTCTACCACTAACAGTGTATCACACTAACACTCTACCACTAACAGTGTATCACACTAACACTCTATCACTAACAGTCTATCACACTAACACTCTACCACTAACAGTGTATCACACTAACACTCTATCACTAACAGTCTATCACACTAACACTATACCACTAACAGTCTATCACACTAACACTCTACCACTAACAGTCTATCACACTAACACTCTACCACTAACAGTCTATCACACTAACACTCTACCACTAACAGTGTATCACACTAACACTCTATCACTAACAGTCTATCACACTAACACTATACCACTAACAGTCTATCACACTAACACTCTACCACTAACAGTCTATCACACTAACACTCTACCACTAACAGTGTATCACACTAACACTCTATCACTAACAGTGTATCACACTAACACTCTACCACTAACAGTCTATCACACTAACACTCTACCACTAACAGTGTATCACACTAACACTCTACCACTAACAGTCTATCACACTAACACTCTACCACTAACAGTGTATCACACTAACACTCTATCACTAACAGTCTATCACACTAACACTATACCACTAACAGTCTATCACACTAACACTCTACCACTAACAGTCTATCACACTAACACTCTACCACTAACAGTCTATCACACTAACACTCTACCACTAACAGTGTATCACACTAACACTCTACCACTAACGGTCTATCACACTAACACTCTACCACTAACAGTCTATCACACTAACACTCTACCACTAACAGTCTATCACACTAACACTCTACCACTAACAGTCTATCACACTAACACTCTACCACTAACAGTCTATCACACTAACACTCTACCACTAACAGTCTATCACACTAACAATCTACCATTAACAGTCTATCACACTAACACTCTACCACTAACAGTCTATCACACTAACACTCTACCACTAACAGTGTATCACACTAACACTCTATCACTAACAGTGTATCACACTAACACTCTACCACTAACAGTCTATCACACTAACACTCTACCACTAACAGTGTATCACACTAACACTCTATCACTAACAGTCTATCACACTAACACTATACCACTAACAGTCTATCACACTAACACTCTACCACTAACAGTCTATCACACTAACACTCTACCACTAACAGTCTATCACACTAACACTCTACCACTAACAGTGTATCACACTAACACTCTACCACTAACGGTCTATCACACTAACACTCTACCACTAACAGTCTATCACACTAACACTCTACCACTAACAGTGTATCACACTAACACTCTACCACTAACGGTCTATCACACTAACACTCTACCACTAACAGTCTATCACACTAACACTCTACCACTAACAGTCTATCACACTAACACTCTACCACTAACAGTCTATCACACTAACACTCTACCACTAACAGTCTATCACACTAACACTCTACCACTAACAGTCTATCACACTAACAATCTACCATTAACAGTCTATCACACTAACACTCTACCACTAACAGTCTATCACACTAACACTCTACCACTAACAGTCTAACACACTAACACTCTACCACTAACAGTCTATCACACTAACACTCTACCACTAACAGTCTATCACACTAACACTCTACCACTAACAGTGTATCACACTAACACTCTACCACTAACAGTCTATCACACTAACACTCTATCGCTAACAGTCTATCACACTAACACTCTATCACACTAACACTATACCACTAACACTGAACACTCTACCACTAACAGTCTATCACACTAACAATCTACCATTAACACTCGACGACACTCACATTCTATCACACTACCACTCTACCACACTAACACTATACCACTAACACTCAACACTCTACCACTAACACTCTACCACTCATCACTCTGCCACTAACACTGTACCACTCATCACTCTGCCACTCAACAATCTACCACTAACACTCTGCCACACAACACTGTACCACTCATCACTCTGCCACTCAACACTCTACCACTAACACTGTACCACTCAACACTCTACCACTAACACTGTAGCACTCAACACTCTACCACTAACACTCTACCACTCATCACTCTGCCACTAACACTGTACCACTCAACACTCTGCCACTCAACACTCTACCACTAACACTGTACCACTCATCACTCTGCCACTAACACTGTACCACTCATCACTCTGCCACTCAACAATCTACCACTAACACTCTGCCACTAACACTGTACCACTCATCACTCTGCCACTCAACACTCTACCACTAACACTGTACCACTCAACACTCTACCACTAACACTGTACCACTCAACACTCTACCACTAACACTGTACCACTCATCACTCTGCCACTCAACAATCTACCACTAACACTCTGCCACACAACACTGTACCACTCATCACTCTGCCACTCATCACTCTGCCACTAACACTGTACCACTCAACACTCTACCACTAACACTTACACTGCCCCACTCAACACTGTACCACTCAACACTCTACAACTCACCACTGTACCACTTAACACTCTACCACTCAACACTCTACCACTAACACTCTACCACTAACAGTCTATCACACTAACACTCTACCACTAACAGTCTATTACACTAACACTCTACCACTAAAAGTCTATTACACTAACACTCTACCACTAAAAGTCTATTACACTAACACTCTACCACTAACAGTCTACTACACTAACACTCTACCACTAAAAGTCTATTACACTAACACTCTACCACTAACAGTCTACTACACTAACACTCTACCACTAACAGTCTACTACACTAACACTCTACCACTAACAGTCTATCACACTAACACTCTACCACTAACAGTCTATAACACTAACAATCTACCATTAACACTTGACGACACTCACATTCTATCACACTACCACTCTACCACACTAACACTATACCACTAACACTGAACACTCTACCACTAACAGTCTATCACACTAACACTCTACCACTAACAGTCTATAACACTAACACTATACCACTAACACTGAACACTCTATCACTAACAGTCTATCACACTAACACTATACCACTAACAGTCTATCACACTAACACTCTACCACTAACAGTCTATCACACTAACACTCTACCACTAACAGTGTATCACACTAACACTCTATCACTAACAGTCTATCACACTAACACTATACCACTAACAGTCTATCACACTAACACTCTACCACTAACAGTCTATCACACTAACACTCTACCACTAACGGTCTATCACACTAACACTCTACCACTAACAGTGTATCACACTAACACTCTATCACTAACAGTCTATCACACTAACACTATACCACTAACAGTCTATCACACTAACACTCTACCACTAACAGTGTATCACACTAACACTCTATCACTAACAGTCTATCACACTAACACTATACCACTAACAGTCTATCACACTAACACTCTACCACTAACAGTCTATAACACTAACACTCTATCACTAACAGTCTATCACACTAACACTCTACCACTAACAGTCTATCACACTAACACTCTACCACTAACAGTCTATCACACTAACACTCTACCACTAACAGTGTATCACACTAACACTCTATCACTAACAGTCTATCACACTAACACTATACCACTAACAGTCTATCACACTAACACTCTACCACTAACAGTGTATCACACTAACACTCTACCACTAACAGTGTATCACACTAACACTCTATCACTAACAGTCTATCACACTAACACTCTACCACTAACAGTGTATCACACTAACACTCTATCACTAACAGTCTATCACACTAACACTATACCACTAACAGTCTATCACACTAACACTCTACCACTAACAGTCTATCACACTAACACTCTACCACTAACAGTCTATCACACTAACACTCTACCACTAACAGTGTATCACACTAACACTCTATCACTAACAGTCTATCACACTAACACTATACCACTAACAGTCTATCACACTAACACTCTACCACTAACAGTCTATCACACTAACACTCTACCACTAACAGTGTATCACACTAACACTCTATCACTAACAGTGTATCACACTAACACTCTACCACTAACAGTCTATCACACTAACACTCTACCACTAACAGTGTATCACACTAACACTCTACCACTAACAGTCTATCACACTAACACTCTACCACTAACAGTGTATCACACTAACACTCTATCACTAACAGTCTATCACACTAACACTATACCACTAACAGTCTATCACACTAACACTCTACCACTAACAGTCTATCACACTAACACTCTACCACTAACAGTCTATCACACTAACACTCTACCACTAACAGTGTATCACACTAACACTCTACCACTAACGGTCTATCACACTAACACTCTACCACTAACAGTCTATCACACTAACACTCTACCACTAACAGTCTATCACACTAACACTCTACCACTAACAGTCTATCACACTAACACTCTACCACTAACAGTCTATCACACTAACACTCTACCACTAACAGTCTATCACACTAACAATCTACCATTAACAGTCTATCACACTAACACTCTACCACTAACAGTCTATCACACTAACACTCTACCACTAACAGTGTATCACACTAACACTCTATCACTAACAGTGTATCACACTAACACTCTACCACTAACAGTCTATCACACTAACACTCTACCACTAACAGTGTATCACACTAACACTCTATCACTAACAGTCTATCACACTAACACTATACCACTAACAGTCTATCACACTAACACTCTACCACTAACAGTCTATCACACTAACACTCTACCACTAACAGTCTATCACACTAACACTCTACCACTAACAGTGTATCACACTAACACTCTACCACTAACGGTCTATCACACTAACACTCTACCACTAACAGTCTATCACACTAACACTCTACCACTAACAGTGTATCACACTAACACTCTACCACTAACGGTCTATCACACTAACACTCTACCACTAACAGTCTATCACACTAACACTCTACCACTAACAGTCTATCACACTAACACTCTACCACTAACAGTCTATCACACTAACACTCTACCACTAACAGTCTATCACACTAACACTCTACCACTAACAGTCTATCACACTAACAATCTACCATTAACAGTCTATCACACTAACACTCTACCACTAACAGTCTATCACACTAACACTCTACCACTAACAGTCTAACACACTAACACTCTACCACTAACAGTCTATCACACTAACACTCTACCACTAACAGTCTATCACACTAACACTCTACCACTAACAGTGTATCACACTAACACTCTACCACTAACAGTCTATCACACTAACACTCTATCGCTAACAGTCTATCACACTAACACTCTATCACACTAACACTATACCACTAACACTGAACACTCTACCACTAACAGTCTATCACACTAACAATCTACCATTAACACTCGACGACACTCACATTCTATCACACTACCACTCTACCACACTAACACTATACCACTAACACTGAACACTCTATCACTAACAGTCTATCACACTAACACTATACCACTAACACTGAACACTCTATCACTAACAGTCTATCACACTAACACTCTACCACTAACAGTGTATCACACTAACACTCTATCACTAACAGTCTATCACACTAACACTATACCACTAACAGTCTATCACACTAACACTCTACCACTAACAGTCTATCACACTAACACTCTACCACTAACAGTCTATCACACTAACACTCTACCACTAACAGTGTATCACACTAACACTCTATCACTAACAGTCTATCACACTAACACTATACCACTAACAGTCTATCACACTAACACTCTACCACTAACAGTCTATCACACTAACACTCTACCACTAACAGTGTATCACACTAACACTCTACCACTAACAGTCTATCACACTAACACTCTACCACTAACAGTGTATCACACTAACACTCTATCACTAACAGTGTATCACACTAACACTCTACCACTAACAGTCTATCACACTAACACTCTACCACTAACAGTGTATCACACTAACACTCTATCACTAACAGTCTATCACACTAACACTATACCACTAACAGTCTATCACACTAACACTCTACCACTAACAGTCTATCACACTAACACTCTACCACTAACAGTCTATCACACTAACACTCTACCACTAACAGTGTATCACACTAACACTCTACCACTAACGGTCTATCACACTAACACTCTACCACTAACAGTCTATCACACTAACACTACCACTAACAGTCTATCACACTAACACTCTACCACTAACAGTCTATCACACTAACACTCTACCACTAACAGTGTATCACACTAACACTCTACCACTAACAGTCTAACACACTAACACTCTACCACTAACAGTCTATCACACTAACACTCTACCACTAACAGTCTATCACACTAACACTCTACCACTAACAGTGTATCACACTAACACTCTACCACTAACAGTCTATCACACTAACACTCTATCGCTAACAGTCTATCACACTAACACTCTATCACACTAACACTATACCACTAACACTGAACACTCTACCACTAACAGTCTATCACACTAACAATCTACCATTAACACTCGACGACACTCACATTCTATCACACTACCACTCTACCACACTAACACTATACCACTAACACTGAACACTCTATCACTAACAGTCTATCACACTAACACTATACCACTAACACTGAACACTCTATCACTAACAGTCTATCACACTAACACTATACCACTAACAGTCTATCACACTAACACTCTACCACTAACAGTCTATCACACTAGCACTCTACCACTCAACACTCTACCAAAAACAGTCTATTACATTAACACTCTACCACTAACAGTCTATCACACTAGCACTCTACCACAAACAGTCTATCACACAAACACTACCACACTCACATTCTACCACACTAACACTCAACACTCAACCACTCAACACGCTACTACAAATACTCATGACAGTAACACAACCACTCAACACTCTACCACTAGGTCATGGCAAAACTATGGATATAGCTAAACAAATCTGAATATGATATTTCCCCATCCCCATACCCTCTCTACCCCCCCCCCCCTTCTACTCCTACATGCCCCTACCCCAAGAAAACATACCCTATCTCCCCTCAGTACTCCTACATGCCCCTACCCCAACAAAACATACCCTCTCTCCCCTCCCTTCAGTACTCCTACATGTCCCTACCCCAACAAAACATACCCTCTCTCCCCTCCCTTCAGTACTCCTACATGTCCCTACCCCAACAAAACATACCCTCTCTCCCCTCCTTTCAGTACTCCTACATGTCCCTACCCCAACAAAACATACCCTCTCTCCCCTCCCTTCAGTACTCCTACATGCCCCTACCCCAACAAAACATACCCTCTCTCCCCTCCCTTCAGTACTCCTACATGCCCCTACCCCAACAAAACATACCCTATCTCCCCTCCCTTCAGTACTCCTACATGCCCCTACCCCAACAAAACATACCCTATCTCCCCTCAGTACTCCTACATGCCCCTACCCCAACAAAACATACCCTCTCTCCCCTCCTTTCAGTACTCCTACATGTCCCTACCCCAACAAAACATACCCTATCTCCCCTCAGTACTCCTATATGCCCCTACCCCAACAAAACATACCCTCTCTCCCCTCCCTTCAGTACTCCTACATGCCCCTACCCCAACAAAACATACCCTATCTCCCCTCAGTACTCCTACATGCCCCTACCCCAACAAAACATACCCTATCTCCCCTCCCTTCAGTACTCCTACATGCCCCTACCCCAACAAAACATACCCTCTCTACCCCCCACTTCTGTACTCTCATTAATTAGGATTTTTTTAATGAAACACAGCCCCTACCCCAAACAGAGCCCAAGTGTGTGCCATATCCAGGTGTATCCTAGGAGGGGGCGGGGCCTCACCTGTAAGGTGTGCAGCGGCTTTCGGTGGCTTCAGTGCGCTGCCGCTTCTCTCTGTCGGGGGGGTGTTACCTTCCCTTTGATCTATGAAAGGTTTCCAAGACAACAATGTGATGAGTTTGACCAGAGGTGTAAAAGACAGGTTCAGAATGTAAAAATTCTCCACAGTATTTTGTTCCAATCACCTGAATTTGCTAATTAGCACAATTGTTCAACCAGGAGGTAGAACTAATTAGTGAAATCAGAAATTTTCCTTTCTCACCCCTGGACTCACTAATAGGCATGAGCTGAAACTTTTACCTCCGTGTATGGTTTGTCCAGAGACAGTATATCTTTATGTATTACAGACTTTTTCAATGTTTCAATGTAGACTCATGAAAAGTAAAACAAATAAATAAATAAAAAACTCTCTCTCCAATGAGCAAGTGAGAAATATTTAGACTGTACCTTTCAAATTTCTCAACCCCAAAACAGGGCCTTCCTGCAAAACAATGTGACATCTGCATTACTATTACTGACAAGTACACACACACAACATACAGAAATACACACACACACACACACAGACACAGAAACACACGTGTACACACACACACACACACACACATCACACAGAAACACACGTGTACACACACACACGCACATCACACAGAAATACACATGCGCACACACACACACACACACACACACACACACACACTTGGACATGCACACACACATACAGATTCAGTGCCTCACCTGTTTTCCAAACTGCTTTGCAGGTGTGCCCATTGGGGCATTCTGGGGGGAGGGCAAATATGTTTATTAGAAATTTATTATTACATCATAAATATCAATATTTTAGTGCACCTACACAGGCTGGGCACTGTGTGGAGAGTAGAAGAGAAGTGATGTCACAGAGATGTGTCACACAGCCCCTAAACTGCAGAGTCTACAGTCTTTAGAAAGGTTTATATTACCGGTGCATTTAAACAGGAGAATCTTAGAGGTGTTTAAAAAGGTTTATATTAACGGGGCAGTTAAACAGGTTAAACAGGAGAATCTGAGAGGTGTTTAAAAAGGTTTATATAAACGGTGCATTTAAGCAGGTTAATTTCATCACACTAAAAAACTAATAATAATAAAAAAGGGATGGGGTCGACTCTATTTCAGGACATTAATTGAAATTGAATGAATTCAAAATGGCCATGATGGTCTATGACAAATTTACAATAATTGGACAGAATTTTTGTTCATTTCCTGAATTGACTGAATTGCATTGGAATGGAGCCAAACCCTGACACCGCCCATCCCTGCTGACCTCCTGATAACCTCCCTGTAAATCACAGTCACTTTCTGCAGTTTGTTCTGCTTCTCAGTCTATGCAATTGGCCACCAGGAACACAGACTGATGGAACGTACAGACTAATGGAACACACAGACTAATAGAACACACAGACTAATGGAATATACAGACTAATAGAACACACAGACTAATGGAACACAGACTAATGAAATATACAGACTAATGGAATGCACAGACTAATGAAAAAATACAGACTGATGGAACACACAGACTGATGGAACACATTGGGATGGCAGGTATGCCACTAACACTGCACCACTCAACACTCTACCACTAACACTGTAGCACGCAACACTAACGCCAAGTTACGGCTTGGTGGGGCATGCCCCATAGTCCATATCTATACAGCACAGAGAGTTTGGCACTTTTCAGGGTTTCCTACAGAAGTAACCACAATGACCATAGACTCTTAAAAACATTAACTTCTGTATGTTCTGACCTCATGTAATCACACAGCATTCAGATACAACTTTACACATCCACACAATAAAGTCCCAAACTTGGGTTATTTAGCCGTTTTTCCTCCTTCCTCCTCCTCCTCCTCCTCCTCCACCTTCTTCTTCTTCTTCTTCTTATTTTTACTGCCAAACTGCCTGCAATTTTAGCAACTTTGAACCTGTGTCACTCATTTTTATTTGAAACTATATCCCACATGAAATCAACCACGTACAGCTGGTTGGTTTAGATCAGGGATCTCAAACTCCAGTCCTGGAGGGCCGCTGTGTCTGCTGGTTTTTGTGATTTCCTTTCAATCAGCAGCCAATTTAGGCCTTGGAAACAAGGTGTGCAGACTCTTTAGCCAATCAATGACTTAAATTAAACACTTAAGTGCAGGAACACATCGAAAACCAGCAGACACAGCGGCCCTCCAGGATTTGAGTTTGAGATCCCTGGTTTAGATGGTTTAGAACACTGGTATGGACCCAAATGCAGGACTCAGAGGCAAACTCAGGCAAAAACCCAGAGAATCAGCAAAACAAGACAATGGAACAGGGAAGGCTAGGTGACGGGCTGGAAACCAGGCTGGCGAAACTAACTGGGCTGGGCAGGAGACGGGGCAGGAGCGAATAGGATGGGAAGCAGACAGGACGGGCTGGAGCGAGGAACAGAGCAAACAAAACAAGTTAGGCAGATTTATCAAAACAGACAGAATGGCCGGGGAATGTCTAGACGGAGCTGAGACAAATAACAAACTGGCAGTGAGTGAATGAAACTGGGGAGTTTTATGAATGAAACAGGTGAAAGTACTGATGAAATAATTGGAGTGCGTGCGGAATGAAAGCAGAGGGGGAGAGTGATAGGCTAAATGATATGGGGGGAAAACTAGGAACAAAATGGGGACCCACGCCCAGCCTGCACAAACACGGAACTAGACAGACAGGGTAAACTGAAAAACACAACATGAAACAAGAGGAATGGGAAAACAGGAGAAACAAAAGGAAAGTGGACTGGGGGGAAACGGCGGATCTAACAGCAGCCTTGATATTACCCCACCACATTTCTTAAGGTTGAGGTTATTGACATAATTGGACCCAGTATTTTATTAATTATTAATAGCTTGTTGGAGAAAGGCATTTTTCCTTCTGTTTTTAAACATGCTGTGGTCCAATCTCTTTTAAAGAAACCTAAACTTGATCCTTCTGTTCTTAACAATTTTAGGTCAATTTCTAAACTTCTATGTTTATCAAAGGTTTTAGAAAAAGTCAGCTTCTAGCTTTTATGTGTAATAATAACATCTTTGAGAAATTTCAGTCTGGTTTTAGAGCTTTACATAGTACAGAAACTGCCCTCCTCAAGGTAACCAGTGATCTCCTTTTAGCAGCCGACAGGGGGGAAAGTGCAATTTTAATTCTTTTTGACCTAAGTGCAGCCTTTGACACTGTAGATCATGCCATTTTAATTGACCGTCTTAACACCTGGGTTGGTATCAAGGACACTGCACTTGGTTGGTTTTATTCCTACCTTTTAGCAAGGTAACTACCATAGGTAACTACTCATCTTCTACAAATCACATTACTTGTGGTGTACCACAAGGTTCTATTTTAGGTCCAATTTTATTTTCAATCTATATGCTGCCTCTTGGCCAAATTATCCAAAGACACAATGTCTCTTTTCATTGCTACTCAGACGACACACAGATATACCTTCCCCTGAGACCTGGTGACCCAAATAGCCTAGCTGCTGTTGTAGATTGCCGCATTGATATCAGACAACAGTTGGATGGCACAGAATGTTCTTCAGTACAAAAACTCAAAATCAGAAATCATAATCTTGTCACATCCCTCACTGGATCAACCTACTTACAGAAAACATTTATATAGAGAGAATAACAGCCTCCAGAAAAAAACAATATATCAGTCTTTAATGAAACCTGGAATACATTATTAACTCATCTAAACTTATAACAGAACTCACCCAAAAACCAAAGCCACGTACATGACCGTACTTTTTTTTTTCTTCTTCCACATATCGATTTGCTCTACATGTCTGTCCCCTCTGTTTGTTTAGACTACGTGTCTGTAGCCACTGCACCCATGACCAAAATCTGCTATATTTTCTATATATATGCTATTATATCTATTTATTTATTTTCTTTTCTCTCTCTTTTGTTTTGTATATTTTTTTCTTTTCTTAGATTAATTTTTTTTTTTTTATTTTTTTTTTTGTTATAGCCTTCCCTCTCAGAGGCTTTAGCACAACATTTGTATGAAATATAATTGCAAATAAAAATAAATCTGACCTCCCAAGAGTAAAAAATGTCTTATTGAGAGTGGCCTTGGTCCCCTGTCCGCAAATCTGAAGCCCGTTGCCAGAAACTTGGGAGTACTATTTGACTCTGACCTAAACTTCGAACCACAAATTTAAAAAATTGTTGTTTCCTTCAACTGTACAAGCCGCTAGCAGACCCCTCAGATCCTAGTGCTCTAACTGTGATTGCACACCTCGGCTCATAGTGACACAACCACAGACCACATCTGATTCTTTTGCAAACAGCCACTGCAGCCCATGAAGCTCTCTGGCCGGCTACTGCTTACAGTCATTTACAAGCTTCACAACAGAACAGCTGAAGAGTGAAATAATGTGAAAACCTCTGAGGATGATGAAAATAATAATGATGTAGATCTGACTGTGTTAGGGGGGGAGGACAGGTTTAGTGGGTTTGGCTGTGAGGTTTCATCCATTATAGAAGCTCAACATGCCTCACCTTCCACCAGAGCTAACATATAACCAGTCTACTGTCTTCTTTTCCAGGAAACGGTTTCACAACCAGAACGTGTGAAGCAATGCCTGTCATTTACCAAACATAAGGCACTTTCACACTCATACTTAGACATGCCAAAATGTCCCTGTTGCCTTAACATATAAAATCAAATCAAATCCATTTTATTTGTGTAGTGCTTGTTACAGAGAACTGTCACAAAGACGCTGCACAGAGAAACACAGAACAGAAGGACACAGACTCAGAAAGGCAATAAGGATGTCTGACACTTACATGAACAGACGGTGACATTTCAAAATAGAAGCACAAAACTAGAAAAAAAAATCTACATTTTTTTATTTATTTAAAAAAAATAAAATTTTTCCTCCTTCTGTCAGACCCCTCACTGGTTTATAAATCAAACTAGAACCCAGAGTTCTCCTGTCAGACCCCTCACTGGTTTATAATTCAAACTAGAACCCAGAGTTCTCCTGTCAGACCCCTCACTGGTTTATAAATCAAACTAGAACCCAGAGTTCTCCTGTCAGACCCCTCACTGGTTTATAAATCAAACTAGAACCCACAGCAGGAACCAGTACTGCTGTTCAGGAGGCTATAATGGAGTGGAGTAGGGGTATAAGGTATAGAACAGTAATAATAATAATAAACTTTATTTGTATAACACCTTTCATACAAAAGTGTGCAGCTCAAAGTGCTTTACAGTGAGCAGAGATTAAATAAAATCTGAAAATACAAATACTGTACTATAAGGTATAGTAATAACCTCCTGAAGTTCTCGCACGTCACCCCCCTGCTGAGGTCACTCCACTGACTGCCGGTCGTGGCCAGGGTCAGGTTCAATGTTCTGACCCTGGCCTACACTGCAGCCAAAAGGTTAGGCCCCTCCTACCTACAGGACTTAATCCAGCACTACGCTCCTGCTCGACCACTTCGCTCTGCTGCTGCAGGGCGGCTTGCACTTCCCCCCCCTCCGTGTTAACGGCTCCCGCTCGTCCCGACTGCGGAGCTTTTCCACCCTAGCTCCCCAGATTCCACCATGACTAAAATACCTATATAGGGCCATTCTATAGTACCCACTTCCTGTTTTTTTTTGCTTGTTTTCTATTTAACATGTGTTTTTGGTTATTTTTAGTTCAGAATGTATAGCTGACTGTGTGTACTACTCATGTTCATTACTAGGGATAGCTCCTACGCTGTGAGAAAGTTGTGCTTTGTCAGATTTGCTTTGTAGTCGCGTCAATAACCTTCAATATGCACTTATTGTACGTCGCTTTGGATAAAAGCATCTGCCAAATGATTGTAATGTAAATGTAATGTAAATAATAACCTCATGGCAGGCAGGTTGTAGAGTCAGTAGATGAAGTAGGGGTATAATGTATAGAACAGTAATAATAATAATAATAATAATAATAATAAACTCACGATAGGCAGGTTGTACAGCCGGTAGATAAAGTAGGCCTCCACAGCCACTGCACAGAGAGCGAGAGACACCAGCAGGACCAGTATCTTCTGGAGCAGAGCCCCACAGCGCGGGTGTCGCACAGGTAGGGTAGGAGGCACACCTATCTGCCCTTCCACCACAAAGACCTGAGGGTACGGAACGCCTCCCTCTGCCATCCCTGTACCCCTCTGTATCCCCAAACCAGCCGTCCTGTACCTCCAAACCCCAAAGGTATCTGCACCAGTCAACTGCGATGGGGAGAAGTGCCTGGAAGGAGAGAAAAAACACACTTCCCCTGCAATCAGGAACTAAACCGTGAGTCTAGTGGAAACTGGCCCAATCCGTCCTTATAGCTGCAAGAGAGAAGAATCAAACCTCCACATATTCCAGCAAAGTATTTTCTGTAGAATGGGTGTTACACATGTTCTCTGATAGCACACAGAGCTTGTGTGTGGAAATGCAGAAGAGATCGTGTAGATGTGCATCTGTGTGTGTGTGTGTGTGCAGGGTTAATTTAACCCTAGCAGCTACACCCTCACACACTGCATTGTGGTAATTATTGTGCTGCTGTCACTTCCTCTTTCCTCCATTATTGAGACAGAGAGCTGACAGAATGGCTCGGTCTATCTCTGTACTTCAGGAAACTATAAGAAATAAACTGAATTAAGATACAAAATAATAAAGTACATTCTTATTATTAGGGGTCCAGGTACGCAGTGCTGGAACCCTATTGTTTTTGCTGGTTTTATTATTATTATTATTCCCACATTTGTTCCAATTGCAGCAAAACCACATAACTTTTTCTGAAACTTTGCACACATGTAGACACTGCGACACGACACATACAGCAAATTCCAACCCAATTGACCTGATGGTGGCGCTATAGAGACAAAGTGAAATTCTATAATCTTTTGGGCTTTTAACCCGTTTAGCCTATCTTCAAAATTATTTTTGCCTCAAATTACTTGGTTTGTGGCAAAAACATTTGTCATTAGGACCAATGAGGTCCGCCATATTGGATCTTTTGCAAATTTGCAGGGGACGATTCAGTTTGGTTTCTATACTTGCACTGACCTTATGAGCCAAACTCTAAAGTATTGGCTCAATAGAATCAAATGGTGGCACTATAGAGCATAATATATATTTTTTAATTCATAAATTCATAAAAAAATCACCATTATTATTTAGACATTTAAAACTTGCTGTAGTGATCAATTTCCTCATCTGGAACATATGTATGTCCCATATATGTCACTGCCATCTTGGATTGGCCACCATTTTGGAAATGCTATTACCATTTCCCTCTGTCCCCAGTTTTGGCCTAACCACATAAATGACAACTATGAAACTTAGCACCTTAGTAGGAGGTAGTTTAATACCGTCACACAGCAATTTTGGCACTGATTGGCCACTTTGTGGCGCTGTAACTGTCATTTGAATTTCCAATATTCAAACAATCATAACTTCTGCCGATAGAGATAAGCAGATAGAGACTTACATTCTACATCAGAAGATGGGTCTCCCCATGGACAAATCCATTGCTTAGGAGTCATAAGGTCCAACATTTTGTATTTTCAGCCATTTTTAATTTATTGAAAAACCTTTAAAAAATATTTCCCCCTAGAGTGTTTGATATATCAACATGGAACTACCACCAATTTGTTCAGATAAAGGTCCTCTTAAAAGTTACGATAAAGAAATTGGATATTTCAAACAACATGGCCGCATGTAAGCCAATAAAAATTGATGTGGGCGTCGTTTATCACTGAAATGCTAATAACTCCAAAATGATTTGAAGCATATTGATGAAATCTGGTTGCTATACTAGCACTCACATCAAGAGCCAAACTGTAAAGTATTGGCCAAATTGAATAAAATAGTGGCACTATAGAGCACAATATGTATTTTTAATTAATAAATTCATGAAAAATCACTGTTGTGTTTTAAACATTGAAAATTATGTGTCGTGATCAATCACTGGGCAGCCACAGGTGATCTGTTATGGCTTAGTGGTAAGAGCAATGTCTTGGTATGTGGGAGACCTGGGTTCAATCCCCACCAGGCAGGCCCGCCATAGGTTACTTTTCTTTTCGATGAAAACAATGCACAGTTTGTTATGCTTTTCACACTTAATGTTCTTTTCACATTATTGCAAAGGCGAAGATATTTTACTATATTAACTATTCACAGTTTCACTAGTACTTAAATGAATGAAACAAATAAAGTTTTAATGAAGTTATTCTTTTTCCTGCCAAATTCTTCATCAAAAATGCTCCATACCCTCAAATAATTCGCCCCATACAACATCTGCAATGGCCTTGTGGTTAGAGTGATTGTCTTCGATGTGGGAGACCCGGGTTCAAATCCCACCGGGTACCAAAGGTTGCATTTCTTTTCGACAACACAACATGCACTTTCTTATGCTTTTCACATCTACAAATCTTATTTTCACATTAATGGGGTAGGAAACACTAAAACACATTTTTGAGTTAATATCTAGGCATTGCCTCAGATTGAAGGTCTCTTTCATGAATGTCTTCTCAAATTATTCAGTTTACCCAGAATTAACTGAAGGTGGTGGTCTGAAAACAGTTTGACCTTTTATACATATTCATGTTTAGACACTCATGTCATGCAGCTACATGTGTCTCACACATACCTTCCGAGACTCGATTGTAAAAGGAAACCAATGTAACATGATTACAACAAAATTACAACCTTTTGCTTGGACCCCGTGTTGTCGCTGCTTTGCAGCTATATTTATTATTATTATTATTATTATTATTATTATTATTATTATTATTATTATCAACAACCTCACTGTAGAGCATTTGTAGAGCAAATAAATGAAGTAGGTCTCCAAATGATGATGATAAAAATCATAATTGTTATTATTATTATTATATACACAAGAGTCAATGTTTTAGAACTGTAAAAAAAATGGAAAGATTTAGTTTCATCCCACAGATAAGGACTGCAGTGATATTCCTTTTTGCTTTTTATAATAAGGATAATGGCAAAATGAACAAAAGCAAGTACATTGACATACATACAGATAATTTAATTCTATGATAGTTATGCATCTTGATATTAAATATTACATACAAATATAAATAATCACCATCACTCCAGACTCTGAGATCCTAATCACAACCCTTCCCTCCAGACTCTGAGATCCTAATCACAACCCTTCCCTCCAGACTGAGATCCTAATCACAACCCTTCCCTCCAGACTCTGAGATCCTAATCACAACCCTTCCCTCCAGACTCTGAGATCCTAATCACAAGAAGTGATCAACTAACAAGGTGCAAAGAGGACTACATGGATTTTTCATTTTTACAGGTTAGCCTGAATGTAATATGCAAAATTTGGCATCCCTACATTATTTTGTGCAACAGTAGGTACGTTCACATGCACAACAATATCCGATTACTGGAAACGATCAGCTTATGCCAGTATTTAACTTATCGCGTTCACATGGACATAAGAAATGCGATTACTCCAAAAGCCGCGTTTACATGATTCTCTCCATAATCGGCTCTGTGGAAAACGTAGCTAACTGCTTCCCGTTGTAAGGACAAAAATGATCCGCCCGTCAAAAATGTACATAAGTAGGCTATTATTATTATTACAGCTAGCTAGTAATTACTATAGCTACTTATTTATAGCTTATTGCTAGTAGTGGTTGATTTATATTATTGTACTAGCTAGCTTTACCGATCTCTAAATCTGGCCAATTTCCAGATCATTTTTGTTATTTAATGTGCTAGCCACAAACTAGCTAGTACAAACACAAGCACGTAACACTGAACAATATATTTTCACCGGTGAAATGCTAATTTAATAATAAAATTCTGTAAGTGATATGCTGAAGGAACCCCAGGATTATGACCTTACATTATTGGATAAAGGTGTGTACATGACCTTTTCAGTAACCAGAGTATTGCCATAACCGGGTTCAGATCGGAGTATTAGTGTGCATGTAAACGTACCCAGTGTGGGAGGAGGTCATGCAAATAGATTACTTCAGCACACGTATCCCTAACCTAACCAGAAAGCAAGCTTGCCCAGCCCATGTGGCCCTGGTTCAACAGTTACCTCCATATGCTCCTGGTCCAACAGTTACCTCCATATGGTCCTGGTTCAACAGTTACCTCCATATGGCCCCGGTTCAACTGTTACGGTCCATCATGTCATTGGTCAGAATGGAAATACATTGTTGCATACATGCATTGTATTTGTCACTCAACCTTATAAACGTTAAAGCCTCTATAACAATGCATTCATACCAAAATCTCATTACCCCTAACATCAATCATATCCAATGTTTATAACCTTAAAATGAATCCACATCCACAATGTATAAAAGCCTTAATATTAATGTATAAAAGCCTTATTACACATTTCTTCTACTCTATGATTTAACCATGGTCAAAGAAGCCGAATTCCATCACAAGCTGATAATTTTACCTCAAATCTTCTGTTAAATAAATTCCATGGTAAATCTGATCACTTTGAGGCCCATTTTTGCAGAAGGCACCCACCTGACACATCTTTTTGTTGCAACCACTCAAACCACATTTTATTAGTTTTGAAAAAACGAATGTGACTGGCCCCTGTATCACACACATTTCTTACCTGAAGAGCCTGTCATTGATTTGCTGGTGACACAGACAGCACAGCGGTTGTGTTTTTCTTTCACTTGCCTTATAAGGTCATCCACAAGCTGCAGGAATTTCAGGACGGAACATTACAGACCCTAGGTGTGTGTGTTTGTTCAGAGTGTGTGTGTGTGTGCGCAGTATGTCTCTGTAGGTGTGTGTGTGTGTGTTCAGAGTGTGTGTGTAGGTGTGTGCAGAGTGTAGGTGTGTGTGTGTGTGTAGGTGTGTGTGTGTGTGTGTGTTTGTGCAGTGTGTGTTGGTGTGTGTGTAGGTGTGTGTGTTTGTGCAGTGTGTGTGTGTGTATTTGTGCAGTGTGTGTAGGTGTGTGTGTTTGTGCAGTGTGTGTGTGTGTAGGTGTGTGTGTTTGTGCAGTGTGTGTGTGTGTGTGTAGGTGTGTGTGTTTGTGCAGTGTGTGTGTGTGTAGGTGTGTGTGTTTGTGCAGTGTGTGTCGGTGTGTGTGTAGGTGTTTGTGCAGAGTGTGTGTAGGTGTGTGTATGTTTGTTTTTGTGCAGTGTGTGTACATTTACATTTTAGTCATTTGGCAGACGCTCTTATCCAGAGCGACGTACATTAGTGCATTTTCAAACTTGAAACAAGTGCGTTAAAACAACCCTAAAAGGTAAATACAATTTCAAACACCAGGTTTGATTTTTTTTTTTTTAGGGGGGGGGGGGGGGGGCACACGATATCAATCATTGGTGTGTACAATAGTAAGCCAATAAGTAACCTTAAGTATTAAACTAGCAGCTTGAACCACTTAAAGGATTCAGAAAAACACAATCAAGGGAGGTCACAAGGAGGTAGGGAGGGGTGGAGAGAGGTGCAGCTTGAAGAGGTGAGTCTTCAATCTGCGCTTGAAGGCGGTCAGACTTTCTGTTGTTCTGACCTCCACGGGGAGCTCATTCCACCACCGTGGGGCCAGGACAGACAGACGTCGAGACCGGGTGCTAGTATGAAGTGGGGGGGGGGGGGGGGGGGGGTACCAGTCGTCCTGAGGAGATGTGTGTGTGTGTGTGTGTGTGCAAAGTGTGTGTGTAGGTGTGTGCGTGTGTGCAAAGTGTGTGTGTAGGTGTGTGTGTGTGCGCAGTGTGTGCGTAGGTGTGTGTGCAGAATGTGTGTAGGTGTGTGTGCAGTGTGTGTAGGTGTGCGTGTGTGTGTGCCATTCAGCATTTTGCAATACAGTGTGCCCCTCCCTTACCAAAGATTCAATCTGTCAATCAATGTATCCAAGCTCTTCCCTTTATTATGTCAGTCACCTGAGGAGTGATCTGATTGGTTAGTGTATGCACACTGAAGGTACACGGTGTGGCAGTAAACAGCTTTAGGGTGTGTACAGAACTGACATACAGACACACAGGAAATAACTGTTATTTTTTTTATAAAATTAGTTACAATGAACAAAAACAACAAAGGTTACACCATGTGACCTTGTTTATGAGTGAAAAACACAGAGATAACTCCAAAACCACAGAGATCCATTTTCCTGTACTTTATGCTTTAATACATCCAGCCTCATGTTCTGCAGGTCTGGTTGGATGTGATACTAATAGAGGATTGAAATGAGTTTATCTTTAAGCACAGCTCTGGTCCTGCTGGTCTCTTGAGTACAGCTGTGTCTCTCTCTCTCTCTCGCTCTCACGCACGCACTCTCTCTCTCACTCACTCACACAAAATGCACCTATAATACACATACACACACATGAACATGCATTCTCACACACATACGCCAACACGCCAACATGCACACACACACACACACACACACACACACACGCACGCACACACACATAAGCATGCAAGCACACACACACACACACGCACACGCACACGCACACGCACACGCACACGCACACATAAGCATGCAAGCACACAGCCAGCTGCACTCCTGTGATTTAGAAAATCATTTTTGCTTTGCTTTCCTGCATAGTTACCATCTGAAAAATGCTTGCAAAAATACAAATATACAAATCTTAAATTTTAAGCTTCAAAAAATAGACTTACATTAGGGAGAAGGGGACTGAATGGTTAGGAGTGGTTAACGTTAGTGCCTGCCAATCAGAACTCTGTATTAGGGAAGTACTGGCCAATCAGAACAGGAAGCAGGGTCCCTCACTCTCTGTTGGAGATTGGGCTACCACTGTCCAAGTGAGGCAGGGCCAGGTTTGCACTCTCCCACGTGATTGGGCCAAATAAAACATTTTGCACCTGCTGGGCGGAGCTTCTGATGGAGAAACGGAGAAAGAAGAGAAAACAGAACTTCTCTCCTGTCTCTATTTGTCCTGCCACTCATCTGATGCACCGGTCTCTCTGCATGGCGCTAAAAAATGCAAATGGTTGTAAAGGAAGGAACAATGCAAATAAAAGCACACAATTTGCACCAACAAAAAAGATAAAAATATTAAGACAAACACCATTTAACTAAAAACATATAAACTGTGCTTTTACAGTTGGAATCAGTTGGAAAACCATTATTCTCATCACAACGATCATAAAAACTGAGTGGTGTGTTTGTGGCATTACAGAGGCAAAAAAGGGGTGAAAGGGCAAGTCAGGTGTAGGAAAGAAGGGGAAATCAGGGGTGAAAGGTCAGTGTGCGTGTGTGTATGTGTGGCTGTGACTGAATATGATCCCTTCGCCCCTTTGAGGGCGCATATTTGAGTGGGTGACTTTTTCTCACAAATGGGGGCACTTAAAATCCCTGGATGAACCCCTTGCACACTGTGCACTCATCTGACAATTTCAGGACTAAACCAGAAGTAAAAACTACAACTAGTACAAGAGAGGGACATATTACGAACTACTCTCTTTTTATTTTTGTTAATTTAGTTAATTCTACCTTCATTCATAATCTACACTTTATAACCACCTTCATATGTAAACTGATTAATATTGTCAATAAAAAAAAAAAAACATTCCTAACTTCCTCACTAGTTTGGAAAGAGTTTTGCGGGATTTCTTGCGCACACTGCTTGCAAAGTGAGAGGACAGGGCACATAGTAAACAGGGGTCTGAGTGGACAGGGGACAGGGTACATAGTAGACAGGGGTCTGAGTGGACAGTGGACAGGGGACAGGGCACATAGTAGACAGGGGTCTGAGTGGACAGTGGACAGGGGACAGGGCACATAGTAGACAAGGGTCTGAGTGGACAGGGGACAGGGGGCAGGGAACAGGGATCATATTCGGTCACGGCCTGTGTGCGTGTCAGGTGTCTGTCTGCCTGTCAAACTCCTTCAGAGTTTTTTACTTCCCAATCTCATATAGCCACCTAGTGGAGATCAGCGTGAAGCACACAGGACAGAGAGCTTGCTCGCTCCACACGCTCTTCTATATTTAAATATGAAACATCAGTTACTGGGGTTCACTGCTAATTCTGTTTTTGAAAGCAGATTTGAGAAAATTATAATTGTTAAACATAAAGAGGATTAAATTAACAGCATTCAAAAACAACCAGATAGAACAGAGACTGACAGAATTAGTGTCTCCTAGCCAGGAGTAGAGAGTGTGCGCGCACGTGTGTGTGAGTGTGCATGTGCGCATGTTTATTTGCACACACAAAAATGTGAAAATCCTTGACAGCTCCACCCCTTGGCCTGCCCTGTGGCCCTGCCCCTGGCCGCACCCCCTGGCTGATGGCTGGCCCAGCAGCCCTGCAGTCTAGTCCAGTAAAGACGGCTCAGATGGGCGGATTATAGTGGGCCGAACCGGGGGCGGTTTTCTGCTGCAGGGGAGAGAGAGAGAGGGTGGGGTGGGGAGAGAGAGAGAGAGGGTGGGGTGGAGAGAGAGAGGGTGGGGTGGAGAGAGAGAGGGTGGGGGGGAGAGAGAGAGGGTGGGGGGAGAGAGAGAGGGTGGGGTGGAGAGAGAGAGGGTGGGGTGGGGAGAGAGAGGGTGGGGGTAGGGAGAGAGAGAAGGTGGGGTGGAGAGAGAGGGTGGGGGGTGGAGAGAGAGGGTGGGGGGGGAGAGAGGGTGGGGGGGTGGAGAGAGAGGGTGGGGGGGAGAGAGAGGGTGGGGGAGAGAGAGAGAGGGTGGGGGGGGAGAGAAAGAGGGTGGGGAGAGAGAGGGTGGGGATAGGGAGAGAGAGAGGGTGGGGGTAGGGAGAGAGAGAGGGTGGGGTGGGGAGAGAGGGTGGGGGGGTGGAGAGAGAGGGTGGGGGGGGTGGAGAGAGAGAGGGTGGGGGGGAGAAAGAGGGTGGGGTGGAGAGAGAGGGTGGGGGGGAGAAAGAGGGTGGGGTGGAGAGAGAGAGGGTGGGGTGGAGAGAGAGAGGGTGGGGGTGGAGAGAGAGAGAGTGGGGTGGAGAGAGAGTGGGGTGGAGAGAGAGAGAGGGTGGGGTGGAGAGAGAGAGAGGGTGGAGAGAGAGAGAGGGTGGGTGGGGAGAGAGAGGGTGGGGGTTGAGAGAGAGGGTGGGGTGGGGAGAGAGGGTGGGGGTGGAGAGAGAGGGTGGGGGGGTGGAGAGAGAGAGGGTGGGGGGGAGAAAGAGGGTGGGGTGGAGAGAGAGGGTGGGGTGGAGAGAGAGGGCAGGGGTGGAGAGAGAGGGTGGGGGTGGAGAGAGAGGGTGGGGGGGTGGAGAGAGAGGGTGGGGTGGAGAGAGAGAGGGTGGGGTGGAGAGAGAGAGGGTGGGGTGGAGAGAGAGGGCGGGGGTGGAGAGAGAGGGTGGGGTGGAGAGAGAGATGGTGGGGTGGAGAGAGAGGGTGGGGTGGAGAGAGAGATGGTGGGGTGGAGAGGGTGGGGGTGGAGAGAGAGAGGGTGGGGGTGGAGAGAGAGGGTGGGGGTGGAGAGAGAGAGGGTGGGGTGGAGATAGAGAGGGTGGGGTGGAGAGAGAGAGAGTGGGGTGGAGAGAGAGAGGGTGGGGTGGAAAGATAGGGTGGGGGTGGAGAGAGAGAGGGTGGGGTGGAGAGAGAGAGGGTGGGGGGGTGGAGAGAGAGGGTGGGGTGGAGTGAGAGTGGGTGGAGAGAGAGAGGGTGGGGTGGAGAGAGAGAGAGAGAGGGTGGAGAGAGAGAGGGTGGGGTGGAGAGAAAGAGGGTGGGGTGGAGAGAGAGAGAGTGGGGTGGAGAGAGAGAGGGTGGGGTGGAGAGAGAGGGCGGGGGTGGAGAGAGAGGGTGGGGTGGAGAGAGAGATGGTGGGGTGGAGAGAGAGGGTGGGGTGGAGAGAGAGATGGTGGGGTGGAGAGAGAGGGTGGGGGTGGAGAGAGAAAGGGTGGGGGTGGAGAGAGAGGGTGGGGGTGGAGAGAGAGAGGGTGGGGTGGAGAGAGAGAGGGTGGGGTGGAGAGAGAGAGAGTGGGGTGGAGAGAGAGAGGGTGGGGTGGAAAGATAGGGTGGGGGTGGAGAGAGAGAGGGTGGGGTGGAGAGAGAGAGGGTGGGGGGGTGGAGAGAGAGGGTGGGGTGGAGTGAGAGTGGGTGGAGTGAGAGTGGGTGGAGAGAGAGAGGGTGGAGAGAGAGAGGGTGGGGTGGAGAGAGAGAGGGTGGGGTGGAGAGAAAGAGGGTGGGGTGGATAGAGAGGGTGGGGTGGAGAGAGAGAGAGTGGGGTGGAGAGAGAGAGGGTGGGGTGGAGAGAGAGGGTGGGGGTGGAGAGAGAGAGAGAGGGTGGGGTGGAGAGAGAGAGGGTGGGGTGGAGAGAGAGGGTGGGAAGAGAGGGTGGGGTGGAGAGAGAGGGTGGGGGTGGAGAGAGAGAGAGTGGGGGGATGGAGAGAGAGGGTGGGGTGGAGAGAGAGGGTAGGGTGGAGAGAGAGAGGGTGGGGGGGTGGAGAGAGAGGGTGGGGTGGAGAGAGTGGGGTGGAGAGAGAGAGGGTGGGGTGGAGAGAGAGGGTGGGAGTGGAGAGAGAGAGAGAGAGAGAGAGAGAGGGTGGGGTGGAGAGAGAGAGGGTGGGGTGGAGAGAGAGAGGGTGGGGTGGAGAGAGAGAGTGGGGTGGAGAGAGAGAGAGTGGGAGGGTGGAGAGAGAGGGTGGGGGTGGGAAGAGAGGGTGGGGGTGGGGAGAGAGAGGGTGGGGTGGAGAGAGAGAGGGTTGGGTGGAGAGAGAGGGTAGGGTGGAGAGAGAGAGGGTGGGGTGGAGAGAGAGAGATTTGCTATTAATATTCATAACAATACATTTTTGTTGCGAGATTTACTTTGGTGCAGTGCATGATGAGTGCACAGAGGTAACCACGGTGACCATGGTAACCAACCTCCTCTCTCTCCTCTGTTCTGATTCTCCTTGACCTGTCTGCGGCATTCGACATGGTCAACCACAAACTCCTGATCTCCACACTCGCTGAGATGGGCATTTCTGGGGCTGCCCTCTCTTGGTTTGTATCGTATCTCACTGATAGATCCTACTAAGTCTCCTGGAAGGGTTCCGTCTCTGCTCCCCATCCCCTGTCTACAGGAGTCTGGTCTGTACTGGGTCCTCTGCTGTTCTCTATGTATACTAAGTCTCTTGGTTCAGTAATTAATTCACATGGCTTCTCATACCATAGCTATGCTGATGATACTCAACTCTTCCTCTCTTTCCCTCCCTCTACCCCACAGGTTAAGGAGAGGATATCTGCTTGTCTGACTGACATCTCTGAGTGGATGGCTACCCATCACCTGAAGCTCAACCTTGACAAGACAGAGCTCCTCTTCATGCCGTACAAGACCTCCCCACTACATGACCTCTCCATCACCGTTGACGGGACCGTGGTGGCTGCCTCCCGCTCTGCAAGGAACCTGGGGGGTGGTCCTGGACGACCGGCTGGACTTCAAAGAGCACATCAGGGCGACGGCACGGTCTGGCAGGTTCCTCCTGTACAACATCAGGAGGATTCGACCGTACCTGACCACCTACTCCACCCAGCTTCTTGTCCAGACCATGGTCACCTCACGCCTGGACTACTGCAACTCCCTGCTCGCAAGCCTACCGGCCTGTGCCATTCTGCCTCTTCAACTGATCCAGAATGCAGCTGCCCGGCTTGTGTTCAACCTCCCGAAATTTTCCCATGTAACCCCCCTGCTGAGGTCACTCCACTGGCTGCCAGTTGCAGCCAGGATCAAGTTCAAAGTTCTGACCCTGGCCTACACTGCAGCCAATAGGACAGGCCCCGCCTACCTGCAGGACTTAATCCAGAACTATGTTCCTGCTCGACCACTTCGCTCTTCTACAGCAGGGCGACTCGCACTTCCCCCCCTCCGTGTCAACGGCTCTCGCTCGTCCCGACTGCGGAGTTTTTCCACCTTAGCTCCTCAGTGGTGGAATGAACTTCCCATTCCCCTACGTTCTACTCGAACCCTGCCTGCATTCCGTCGAGGCCTGAAGACACACCTCTTCAGACTCCACCTTGACTGATATTCTAACTGATATTCTAGGAATATCAGTTCCCTGTGTTTACTAGTTCCCTGTGTTTTCCTGTCTGTTTGTCATAGTTTATAATAGTATTTAGAATAGAAGTGTAGTATAGCTGATTTATCCACAGCTTACTGTGAACTACAGTCAACGTTCATTACTAGGGATAGCTGCTACATTATGGGAAGGATGTGCTTTGTCTGTTCTGTAGTGATCTTGATGATGTCCCTGTATGCACTAATTGTACGTCGCTTTGGATAAAAGCGTCTGCTAAATGAATATAATGTAATGTAATGGTGACAGGTGCAGCCTTACTTTGGGACACCAGGGGGCAGTGAAGGAGGGACTCGAGCAGGGCGGGATGGGATCAGAGGAGCGTCAGGAGCGATGGGCGGTCCTGGGCGGGATGGGATGGGCGGAGCTCCAAATGCTGGGCTGGGATTCAGGGGGGGGGCAGGCGTTGGGCCCCTCGCGGGAGGGGGGCGACCAGGGGGCGGGGCCACAGCTGCAGGTTTGTGCTGCACAGGAGGACTAGAGAGAGAGATAGAGGGGGGAGAAGGGGAGAGTGAGAGAGAGGGGGGAGAAGGGGAGAGTGAGAGAGAGGGGGGAGGGGTTTTTATTTTTTTATTTTTAACAACCATTTGTTGTTCCATTTTTTCCTAACAATGGGTTAACTTTACTTACAGTGCTAAATCAATGCACCTTCTTATGTCACAAACAAATAATATGAAACATGACCATTAGAAAAATAAAATGACCATTAAAAATTTTAAATCAACTGCCCATCATCGTCAACCCAGCAAAGAACCCCCCCATACACACACACACACACACACACACGCCCTTCAGCATACTTCTAGGATCAGTGGTACCAACCCCAAGAGAGTTATTCTTCCTAGTCTTCCAAATACACAGTTTCGCTAAGCCAGACACAGTTTAATAAACAATCTTTCCTCTTAGTGACAACACTGTACTTCGGCCCCCCAATGAAGGATGTAAAAGAAAAACCATCGCCCAACCCTTGAAACCAGCTGTCGAGCAGTTTAAAAAGATCCCTAAAATGGTCACAGCCCAGGAAGAGGTGATGCAAGCTCTCCTCCTGGCCACAGAAAGAGCACTCCCTCCCCACTGCCGGATTCAGGTGAGCCACGTGTCTGTTCGTAGCTATGGCCTTATGGCCCTAGCTATGGTAGCTATGGTAGCTATGGTGAATAACCCTCCACTGTAGGTCAGCTGTGGGCTTCTCTATGGGAGGTTTATACAGGGCCTGCCAATGTCCCCTCAGGGAGAAATCTGGCCCAAACAACTCTGACCGCCTCGAGTCTTTCAGGTCCCTCGAAGAGGCCAGGTGAGCCACCTTGACATTAGTCATGTACATGGCCTTCTTAGAGATCTCTAAAATTTCCCAATTCTGGGGAAAGAATTCTTGACATCTTCCTGTACATCCACCACAGCAGCAGCAACACTGAACAGTGGGCAATATAAGTATTCCCTCTGGCTCTGCCAAATTTGTCTTTCCAGCACCTCTCTGAAGTTGCAAGGCAGAGCTGCCTTGACTTCCTCGACTATTTTTTTCACCAGCCGAATGGACCGTATGCCTGTAACCTCCTGGAGGGCTGCTGCTGACCTGCACCCCTCCTCGTCTCTTAGGTGGGTCAGCTTTGTACATCCGTTCTTCACCAGACAGGCCTGCACACTTAGTGAAAGTATTTGTATGGCTTGGATCAGTGGGCTGTGAAACAATGGTTCTTCCAAGAGTGCGCATGCAACCTTAGTCCAAGTCAGATCCACTCTGAGGAGGAGTCTCTGTGCTGCCTGTAGTCAGAAAGCCTCTACTCGACTCTTGACATCCACTAGGCCTTGCCCTCCTTCTTGAACCGGCAAAAATAGTCCTGACCAAAAATAGTCCAGTGCTGTCCTGACCAAAATAAATCTACCAACCTCTTCTGAATTTGAGAAATTAAATCATCAGGTGGCTCCAGGATCATACATTTATGCCACAACATTGAGGCAGCCAGGTTGTTTGTAACCAAGACCCTTCCCCAGTAGGAGAGCTGAGGTCATAGCTAATTCCATTTAGACAACTTAGCAACCACCTTTTCCAGCACCCCCTCCCAGTTGCTCTGTTTAGAATTGTCGGTGCATAAAAACATCCCCAGGGCCTTTATACCCTGCCTTGCGCAATGCACCCCTCCAGGTAGTTTTGGTGGCCCGGTGTTCTCCCACTGACCCATGATAAAACCTTCACTTTTCCCCCAGTTCACTTTAGCTGAGGAGGCTTGCTCATATAAAACCGTTAAAACAGTTATGCCGATATTTTACATTTTGCCCCATCAGGGTCCGCTGTGATTTGAAAGCCCTTTAAATCTCTCCTCAAATTACATAGGAGAGGCTCGATGGCAAGGCTGTATAGCTGCCCCGAGAGTGGGCAACCTTGCCTGATGCCTCTTTGAACAGGAACCAGGCAGCTCAACCCACCCCCCACCTTGACCATTACTGATGCACCAGCATATAACAACCTAACCCATGAGACAAATCTGTCACCAAAACCAAAAGCTTTTAAAACATTAAAAAGGTATACATGCTCCACCCGGTCAAAGGCTTTTTCTTAGTCAATGGACAACAAACCAAGATTTTGATTGTTCATTATATTACAATCAATAATATCGCTCATCAGGAATAGGTTGTCCATAATTGACCGATCTGGCACACAGTATGTCTGGTCCTCTTGAATAAGAGCATCCAGACAACTCTTAAGCCTGTTTGCCAAGCACTTTGAAAATATTTTGTAATCTAGGCATAACAAAGCGACCGGCCGCCAGTTTTTTAAGCAAGCCTAGGTCTCCCTTCTTTGGTAGAAGAGACTAAACAGCCTGTCTACAGCTACTGGGTAGTGAGCCCCCCTGCAGATTGTCGGGTAAGTGAGGACTAGGTAAAATGTGTATTATCTGAATCCAGCGGTTACAATAGTCAATGCCCTTGTTAAAACGTTCGGCACTCTGAATACTGAACACAAGCGATATTGCGTACTAGAACCCCTCACTTAACCTACATTCAAAATAAGTTTTATGTGATTTAATTTAATAACTATTATTAAAAATGACAATCATCAATTAAATCGCCAAATTCGTTAATAGGTAAGTCGAACAGTAACCTGGTGGATCAACCAACAAGCCAACACAAAGTCTAAATCAGGTCTTGAGATTAAATCATTTTATTAAATGAAAAACAGTCAATTAGAATAATGACTGGAAATCATACATTCACTAAGAAATGTAGGCTGACTACTTATAATTTACAAAAGGGAAGACATTAAACCAGATTTTAATTAGAAGATACCAGTAAAGAGAGAGATAAGCCAAAAATTGGCAATATTATTTACCCTCCAGCCGAACAGGAACAAAAGGACACGCACAAGGAACCAAAAAGGATGAACTCCTTCTCCAAACAAACTCCAAAACTGACTAACTTATTTTTCTGCAGCTCCATAAAATATCTTTACAGGGAGAGCATCCTGGTCAGCTTTGGTAGATCCTGTAGAAGTTGAGCTGTACTACCATACTTGCAGTTGCCCGCTTCATAGAGTCCAGCATAAAAAGTCATGGCCATCCTCCTCATTTCATTTGGGTCTGAGGTCAATGTCCCAGCGAAGGAAAAACATCTGCTTTTTTTGTGCAGCCTTCCTTTCGAGATTAAAAAAATATGTACTAGGAGTGTCCATGTCTTTAATTGAGGATATCCAAGCCCTGACCAGCGCCCCCTTCACCTGCTCCTGCAGGAACAGGCCCAATTCCTGTTTTTTATTGTGCAACACTTCCTTCATACCCTTAACACTTTTCAAGGCCCTTAATATCCCCCTCTAACTTTTGAATAATTCCCTTTACCCTTTGTGTTGTGTGACATGCATAGTTTTGACAAAACATCTTGATTTGTGTTTTTCCCACCTCCCACCATTGACTCAAGCTTTCAAACAAACCCTTTTTTAAGCCAGTCCCCCCAAAAAATTCCAAACTTCTCACAAAATAAATGGTCAAGCAACAGTTTCGTATTAAAATGCCAATAATGACTTAGTCCAGACAGTGTTGATGTATTAATGTCAATGGCTACCATATGATAGTCGGAGAACCCATTAGGAAATATAAGAGCATTTGCAACTCTATTGTTATGAGCTTTATTCAGGTAAATTCTGTCTAATCTGGCACCACTGACCCTACTGTCTGACACCTTTACTCATGTATATTGTCTGGTTGTTACATTTTTATTTCGCCATACATCCACTAGATCATATTCCTGTATAATACTAGAGAGAGTATTACCAGAGTGTATGTGAGGTTTTTCCTCATTCCTGTCTATAGTAAAGTTTGTTGTGCAGTTCCAGTCACCGCCCATTATCACACATTTGTTCTGTTGGAATGCATTTCTTAAGTTCTCAAAACCTATTAAGTGGTCTGAACCCCTATTTGGTGCATAAACATTAATAAAAAGAATCAAGAAACAAAATCCCCCTAATTTCTGCTTCCACCAACAAAACCCTCCCTTTTTCCAGTTCTGCTGAAGATACAATTTTTGCATCAAGGTCTCTTGAAAAAAGTACTGCTACTCCCGCGCTATTATTTTTTCCATGACTGAGAATATATTTTCCCTCCCACCAAATACCCCAATCTACCTCATTGCTACAATCACTATGTGTCTCCAACCCCCATTGATATTTAAAGATCCTACTCTTAAAAGCTCCATATGAAGTTAGATGTAGAAAAGAAAGAACACCTCCACTGTTCTTCCAAAAGTTTAATCTAGGAAATTGTTTATTTCCTGCAACGAGTAAGGCTGTTCTTCAGTTATCTGGGAGCCGAGTTCAGACATACTCGAAATATCCGAGAGATCATCATTGTCTTTCATTTCTTCACTCTCATTAGTTTCTAGCGGTAATTCCACCGACACCGACAAATTTTCCCGTCCAGCACTTGTCTCTGGAATGGCTATCTCCTCTCTGCCGTGCCCTTCTGTGGCACCCACCTCCTCACCATGCCCTTCTGTGGCACCCACCTCCTCACCATGCCCTTCTGTGGCACCCACCTCCTCACCATGCCCTTCTGTGGCACCCACCTCCTCACCATGCCCTTCTGTGGCACCCACCTCCTCACCATGTCCTTCTGTGGCATCCACCTCCTCACCATGCCCTTCTGTGGCACCAACCTCTCTGCCACCTCCTCATCATGCCCCACTGGGGGAGGCTGCTGTATGGGCTGTACTTCAGTCTGTTCTACACTTTCAATGGCCTTTTCATTATTAAGTGTGTCTAAAGCAGCTTGTTGCTCAGACACCACTACACCAGCACTACCAATATCCCTCCCTTTCACCTGTCTGCTGACCTTCCTCTGTCGAGTTAGCGCTTTGTTCTTCCTCAGCTCTATTAGAGCTCTGACACGCACCCTCTTTAGCCCGATTTTTATGCGGACATACTAACCTCTTATGTCCAATGTCGCCACATATTTCCCATACTCGTGTATATAATATATGACTTCCCTTCATACAGAACCCAAAAGGATACGTCCAAAGTCCCTGATTCCAGGAACATAAAAACATGCCGCCGAAAAGATATCACATGCTTAAGGGCTTGGTTTTTGCATCCTAGTGGGACCATCTTTATTCCACTAGCAAACTTTCCAAAACGCTCTAGCTGTCTAGCTGTCTAAAACCACAACAGCTTTGTTCATTCTTGAAGCCGATAAAATATTATCATACCCAACCTTTTACCCTCTCTCCCTCCCTCTCCCAAACCCAAACAACTAACGTAACAGTAGCTACTTTTAGCAATGTTTTTTAAATCAAATAGATAGATTTTTTAGATTAGAAAGAGAGAGGGGGGGGGGAGAGAGAGAGGGAGGGAGGAGAGAGAGAGGGAGAAGAGAGAGAGGGAGGGAGAAGAGAGAGAGAGTGTGAGGGAGAGAGGGAGGAGAGAGGGAGGGAGGGAGGAGAGAGAGGGAGGAGAGAGAGAGGGAGGGAGGGAGGGAGGAGAGAGGGAGGGAGGAGAGAGAGAGGGAGGAGAGAGAGAGGGAGGAAGGAGAGAGAGAGGGAGGGAGAAGAGAGAGAGAGGGAGGAGAGAGGGAGGGAGGAGAGAGAGGTAGGGAGGGAGGAGAGAGAGGGAGAGAGGGAGGGAGGGAGAAGAGAGAGGGAGAGAGGGAGGGAGGAAGGAGAGAGAGGGAGAGAGGGAGGGAGGAAGGAGAGAGAGGGAGGGAGGAAGGAGAGAGAGGGAGGAGGGAGGGAGGAGAGAGGGAGGGAGGAGAGAGGGAGGGAGGGAGGAGAGAGAGGGAGGGGAGAGAGGGAGGGAGGGAGGAGAGAGAGAAGGAGGGAGGGAGGGGGAGAGAGAGGAAGGGAGGGAGGAGAGAGAGGGAGGGAGGGAGGAGAGAGGGAGGGAGGGGGGGAGGAGAGAGAGAGGGAGGGAGGAGAGAGAGAGGGAGGGAGGGGGGGAGGAGAGAGGGAGGGGAGAGAGGGAGCCTTTCCTGTCATTTCACCACAAACTTAAGAACCTGAAGTTTGCTAAACAATTACTGGAACTTTGACTGGAAATGTGTTCTATGGTCAGATTAAATGAAAATTGAGCTTTTCGGCAACCAACACTCAAGGTGGGTTTGGCGTAAAAAGGATGGCTATACCGAAAATAACCTGATCCCCACTGTTAAGTATGGTGGAGGTTCCATGATGTTGTGGGGCTGTTTTTCCTCCAAAAGCCCTGGGAACCTTGTTAGGGTACATGGCATCATGAACTCCATGAAATACCAGGAAATTTTAAATCTGAATCTGGCTGCCTCTGCCAGGAAACTAAAACTGGGTCATTGCTGGATCTTCCAGCAGAACAAAAACATACGTCCAAATCAACACAAAAATGGTTAACTGAACACAAAATCAAGCTTCTGCCATGGCCATCTCAGTCCCCTGACCTAAACCCAATTGAAAACCTGTGGGCTGAGCTGAAGAGGAGAGTGCACAAGAGAGGACCAAGGACTCTGGATGATCTGAAGAGATTCTGTAAAGAGGAATGGCCTCAGATTCCTTGCTCTGTATTCTCAAACCTTATTAGATGTTACGGGAGAAGACCCAGTGCTGTTTTATTGGCAAAGGGAGCTTGTACAAAGTATTAAATGCAGGGGGTGCCAATAATTGTGGCACACGTGGTTTTGTTAAAAATAATTATTTCTTGATGAAGGATTTGTTTTTTCTCAGAATAATTTTACTTCAATTAAAGGTTGGATTTTTCTGATTTTTTCAGTGTGAGATTAAGCTAATTCACCAAACGGTGAATTTTTTATAACCCTTTTAACTCATCTTTACCAGGGGTGCCAATAATTGTGGAGGGCACTGTATATACGTGCATGTATGTCTGATATTTTCGATCAGTTTACATATGACAATGGTTACAAAGTGTAGATTATGAATTAAGATTGAATTAACAAAAATTAAAGAGTAGTTCATAATATTTCCCTCTCTTGTACGACAAGTTTTTTTAATTCCTGAAATTGTTGGATGAGTGCACCATTCTGCAGATGAGTGTGCTCCTGAATCCCTTCAACAAAACGCCGGAAATAAGGGTTTCATCGTAGGATTTTAAGTGCCCCCGATTTGTGAGAAAAAGTCGCCCACTCAAAAGAAGGAATCATATTCGGTCACGGCCCTTCAGAGATGAGGTCTAAGAGAGAGAGTGGGGGGGGTGGAGAGAGAGGGTGGGGGGTGGAGAGAGAGCCACCAGGGCCGTGTCCGAATCAGCGCTCTTCCACTCTATTGAGTAGCCTTGGTGAGTAGATAGGATGAGAAAGTCATTGAGTAGGCAGAAATATTTCAAATTGCAGTATACTTGAACACCCGGATGACACACTTACTTCCGGGGTTTCGCTGAGTACATTCGGGAGCACACTTTTCAAGAAGTACACAAACATTTTGGTCGCATAAATATGACATGAGTTTCGTTTTTAAAACATGAGGCGCCGCTTCGCTGATGTTTTCCTTCAAATACAACAAAAACTACCCGTGACATGGCAGCGCAAGAGTGGGGTGCAGGGTTGCCAGATCTTGCAAGACTTTCCAGCCAAATGGCGACTCAAAACCAAAGCCAACGTATTTTAAATAGAAATCATCATATTTTAATTTTTTTTAAGTAAGTGCATGCTCTGAGACATTTCATTTTTACCTGTGACTACACTTTGAAAGTATCCCAATTTAGCTGTAAAACCGCGGACATAGCAACAATGGTGGGACATCTTATGACCGGCTTACGACACTTTCACAGTGCGGTTGGAAAATAGTATGGTCGATATATTTCACGGAATGCTAAACAGTGCACATCTGCCAGTCACTGTAGGTACGCAGGAGACAGGGCGCAGTAGACAGGGCGCAGTAGACAGGGCGCAGTAGACAGGGCGCAGGAGACAGGGCGCAGGAGACAGGGCGCAGGAGACAGGGCGCAGGAGACAGGGCGCAGGAGACAGGGCGCAGTAGACAGGGCGCAGGAGACAGGGCGCAGGAGACAGGGCGCAGGAGACAGGGCGCAGTAGACAGGGCGCAGTAGATAGGGCGCAGGAGATAGGGCGCAGTAGATAGGGCGCAGGAGACAGGGCGCAGTAGACAGGGCGCAGGAGACAGGGCGCAGTAGACAGGGCGCAGGAGACAGGGCGCAGTAGATAGGGCGCAGGAGACAGGGCGCAGTAGACAGGGCGCAGTAGATAGGGCGCAGGAGACAGGGCGCAGTAGACAGGGCGCAGTAGACAAGGCGCAGGAGACAGGGCGCAGTAGACAGGGCGCAGGAGACAGGGCGCAGTAGATAGGGCGCAGGAGACAGGGCGCAGTAGACAGGGCGCAGTAGACAAGGCGCAGGAGACAGGGCGCAGTAGACAGGGCGCAGGAGACAGGGCGCAGTAGACAGGGCGCAGGAGACAGGGCGCAGTAGATAGGGCGCAGGAGACAGGGCGCAGTAGACAGGGCGCAGGAGACAGGGCGCAGGAGACAGGGCGCAGTAGACAGGGCGCAGTAGACAGGGCGCAGGAGATAGGGCGCAGTAGATAGGGCGCAGGAGACAGGGCGCAGTAGACAGGGCGCAGGAGATAGGGCGCAGTAGATAGGGCGCAGGAGACAGGGCGCAGGAGACAGGGCGCAGTAGACAGGGCGCAGTAGACAGGGCGCAGGAGACAGGGCGCAGGAGACAGGGCGCAGTAGACAGGGCGCAGTAGACAGGGCGCAGGAGACAGGGCGCAGTAGACAGGGCGCAGGAGACAGGGCGCAGTAGATAGGGCGCAGGAGACAGGGCGCAGTAGACAGGGCGCAGTAGACAGGGCGCAGTAGACAGGGCGCAGGAGACAGGGCGCAGTAGACAGGGCGCAGTAGACAGGGCGCAGGAGACAGGGCGCAGTAGATAGGGCGCAGGAGACAGGGCGCAGTAGATAGGGCGCAGGAGACAGGGCGCAGGAGACAGGGCGCAGTAGATAGGGCGCAGTAGACAGGGCGCAGTAGACAGGGCGCAGGAGACAGGGCGCAGTAGACAGGGCGCAGGAGACAGGGCGCAGTAGACAGGGCGCAGTAGACAGGGCGCAGTAGACAGGGCGCAGGAGACAGGGCGCAGTAGACAGGGCGCAGGAGACAGGGCGCAGGAGACAGGGCGCAGTAGATAGGGCGCAGGAGACAGGGCGCAGTAGACAGGGCGCAGGAGACAGGGCGCAGTAGACAGGGCGCAGTAGACAGGGCGCAGGAGACAGGGCGCAGTAGACAGGGCGCAGTAGACAGGGCGCAGTAGACAGGGCGCAGGAGACAGGGCGCAGTAGACAGGGCGCAGTAGATAGGGCGCAGGAGACAGGGCGCAGTAGACAGGGCGCAGTAGACAGGGCGCAGGAGACAGGGCGCAGTAGACAGGGCGCAGGAGACAGGGCGCAGTAGACAGGGCGCAGTAGACAGGGCGCAGGAGACAGGGCGCAGTAGACAGGGCGCAGTAGACAGGGCGCAGGAGACAGGGCGCAGTAGACAGGGCGCAGGAGACAGGGCGCAGTAGACAGGGCGCAGGAGACAGGGCGCAGTAGACAGGGCGCAGGAGACAGGGCGCAGGAGACAGGGCGCAGTAGATAGGGCGGAGGAGACAGGGCGCAGTAGACAGGGCGCAGGAGACAGGGCGCAGTAGACAGGGCGCAGTAGACAGGGCGCAGTAGACAGGGCGCAGTAGATAGGGCGCAGGAGACAGGGCGCAGTAGATAGTAGTCCACCCAGTAGCAGTTCCATAGTCCACCCACCACTGAGAGTTCCTTCTGAGAGGACAGCGGTGGGCAGACCAGGTTAGCCGGACAGCGTCTGCGGTGGTTGGGCCTCCTGGAGCGAGGGCGCATGTGCTCCATGCCTCGCTCCAGGAGGCCCAACCACCGCAGACGCTGTCCGGCTAACCTGGTCTGCCCACCGCTGTCCTCTCAGAAGGAACTCTCAGTGGTGGGTGGACTATGGAACTGCCAGTCAGCCGTCCAGAAAGCTGACTTCATCACTGCATATGCCAAGGTGAAGTCCCTCCACTTCCTGGCTCTCACTGAGACCTGGATCACTCCAGATAACACAGCCACTCCAGCTGCTCTGTCTGCTGGCTACTCCTTCTCCCACACCCCCAGGGCCTCAGGCAGAGGCGGGGGGTACTGGTTTGCTCATTTCCACGTCCTGGAAATTCTCTATTCCCACTGTACCCTGCCTGAATATCTCCTCCTTTGAGTTTCATGCAGTCACTGTAACTCACCCATCTGCACTTAACATCGTTGTTCTCTATCGCCCCCCAGGTCCGCTCGGCGCTTTCCTGGATGAACTGGACACACTCCTGAGCTCCTTCCCTGAGGATGGTACCCCCAGTAATCCTACTGGGAGACTTCAACCTCCAACCAGACAGTGCCCAGCTATCCAGTGTCACCTCACTCCTCCAGTCCTTTGCCCTCACTCAGTCCCCATCGCCTGCCACCCACAATGGTGGTAACCAACTGGACCTTGTACTCACCAGGAGTTGCGCCACTTCTGAACTCACTGTGACCCCCCTCCACGTATCGGACCATTTCTTTATCTCATTTTCTCTCTCCTGCCCACTCTCCCTCAAATCCGCTAACAACCCACCCGCTGTTATGTTCAGGAGAAATCTCCGCACCTTCTCTCACACCTCTCTCACTACTTCTGCTCTCTCTGCACTTCCTCCTCCTGCTACCTTTGCTAAAATGCCCATTGATGTCGCCACCTCTGTGTTTAACTCATGCCTCTCTCAGTCTCTCAACTCACTATGCCCTCTTGTCTCCAAACCAGCCCGACTATCACCCCCTTCCCCGTGGCTGACGGATTCTCTCAGATCCAGCAGAACCATGCTACGAGCCGCTGAGAGAAAGTGGAGGAAATCCAGATCCCCAGATGACCTGGCCTCCTACCACACTCTGCTGGCAGCCTTCACAGCTGCAACTACATCAGCTAAAACTTCATTTTTCCAGTCGAAAATTGATACATGTCTATCTAACCCACGTAAACTCTTTTCCACCTTCTCCTCCCTGCTCACCCCCCCTCCACCCCCTTCACCCTCCTCCCTCTCTGCAGATGACTTCCTGACCCACTTTGAGGGGAAGGTGGCTGCGATCCGGAACTCCTTCACGCATCCGGTGACACCCCACATCCCCCATACTGAAACCCATCGCTACACTGTCGTCCTTCAAGAACTCTGAAGGACTCCGATGTGCTCGAGCTGGTGACGCGCCAGCGCGCAACCACCTGTCCACTAGACCCCCATACCTTCAGCAGTCCTCCAGTCTATATCTGCTGAGCTCCTTCCATATCTGTCCTCCGTTATTAACACCTCCCTAATCTGTGGCCATGTTCCTGCTGCCTTTTAAAACTGCCCGTGTAACCCACTCCTTAAAAAACCTAGCTTAGATCCCGCTGATGTCAGGAACTACCATCCTGTATCCCTCTTGCCCTTCCTGTCCAAAACAATTGAACGTGCTGTCCTTAACCAACTGTCTGTTTTTCCACCAGAACAACCTGCTTGACCCGCATCAGTCTGGCTTCAGAACCGGCCATTCCACCGAAACTGCTCTCCTGGCTGTGACTGAGGCACTCGCCACTGCTAGAGCCTCCTCCCTCTCCTCTGTTCTGATTCTCCTTGACCTGTCTGCGGCATTCGACACGGTCAACCACAAACTCCTGATCTCCACACTCGCTGAGATGGGCATTTCTGGAACTGCCCTCTCTTTGGTTTGTATCGTATCTCACTGATAGATCCTACCAAGTCTCCTGGAAGGGTTCCGTCTCTGCTCCCCGTCCCCTGTCTACAGGAGTCCCGCAGGGATCTGTACTGGGTCCTCTGCTGTTCTCTATGTATACTAAGTCTCTTGGCTCAGTAATCCATGCACATGGCTTCTCATACCATAGCTATGCTGACGATACTCAACTCTTCCTCTCTTTCCCTCCCTCTACCCCACAGGTTAAGGAGAGGATATCTGCTTGTCTGACTGACATCTCTGAGTGGATGGCTACCCATCACCTGAAGCTCAACCTTGACAAGACAGAGCTCCTCTTCATGCCGTACAAGACCTCCCCACTACATGACCTCTCCATCACCGTTGATGGGACCGTGGTGGCTGCTCCCGCTCTGCAAGGAACCTGGGGGTGGTCCTGGACGACCGGCTGGACTTCAAAGAGCACATCAGGGCGACGGCACGGTCCTGCAGGTTCCTCCTGTACAACATCAGGAGGATTCGACCGTACCTGACCACCTACTCCACCCAGCTTCTTGTCCAGACCATGGTCACCCTCACGCCTGGACTACTGCAACTCCCTGCTCGCAAGCCTACCGGCCTGCGCCATTCTGCCTCTTCAACTGATCCAGAATGCAGCTGCCCGGCTTGTGTTCAACCTCCCGAAATTTTCCCACGTAACCCCCCTGCTGAGGTCTCTCCACTGGCTGCCAGTTGCAGCCAGGATCAGGTTCAAAGTTCTGACCCTGGCCTACACTGCAGCCAATAGGACAGCCCCGCCTACCTGCAGGACTTAATCCAGAACTATGTTCCTGCTCGACCACTTTCGCTCTTCTACAGCAGGGCGACTGGCACTTCCCCCCCTCCGTGTCAAAGGCTCTCGCTTGTCCCGACTGCGGAGTTTCTCCACATTAGCACCTCAGTGGTGGAATGAACTTCCCATTCCCCTACGTTCTACTCCAACCCTGCCTGCATTCCGTCGAGGCCTGAAGACACACCTCTTCAGACTCCACCTTGACTGATATCCTCACCTAGGAATATCAGTTCCCTGTTCCCTGTGTTTTCCTGTCTGTTTATTATAGTTTATAATAGTATTTGGAATGGTTTATAATAGCATAGTTTTATAATAGTATTTGGAATGGTTTATAACCGTATAGTTTATAATAGTATTTGGAATGAAGTGTGGTGTTGCTGATTTGCCCACAGCTTACTGTGAACTACAGTCAACGTTCATTGCTAGGGATAGCTGCTACATTATGCAAAGGATGTGCTTTGCCTTGTCTGTTCTGTAATGATGATGATGTCTCTGTACGCACTTACTGTACGTCGCTTTGGATAAAAGCGTCTGCTAAATAAATGTAATGTAATGTAGATAGGGCGCAGGATGACAGGGCGCAGTAGACAGGGCGCAGTAGACAGGGCGCAGGAGACAGGGCGCAGGAGACAGGGCGCAGGAGACAGGGCGCAGTAGATAGGGCGCAGGAGACAGGGCGCAGTAGACAGGGCGCAGTAGATAGGGCTCTGACACAGCCCTGGTGTCACGTGACCCCCTCTCACCTGGGCTGCGCAAAACATTTATTTAAATGGAAACGGTGGTGCGTTGAACACCCTGTTGTGTTACGCAAGCGTTGCCTTTTTAATACGGCAGGGTTTATATACACATCGCTGCTGATTGGGTAACACCTCTGACACACCCACCAAACGAGGAAAACGTACCTCAAAGCCCATTGCACACCGTTTCACACCGTTTCGAGGAAACATGACGTTCAACCCGGAAACCGTAGGAAAACAGTGCACACCGTTTTCAGATTGAACGTGGCCCTGGTGTACCATGACACCCCTCCCACCTGGTGTCTCTCTGTATCCAGTCGTATTGTCCACAGGGGGGGAGGCACAGGGGCGGAGATGGTGGAGGTGCTGATGTCCCCGATGATCAACAGAGCCTCCTTCAGGGCGTGGTACATACGCAGCATCTCATCCCTGCGCTGCGCCTGCTCTGCTGACTCCTCCATCAGAGAGCCCTGGTCTGCCGAAGAGTACAGGAACGCAAGCAACTCAGAGTGGATGAAGTCCTTCGCCTAGAGAGAGAAACCACCTTTACTGTCAAAGTTTAACAACAAGTATACAAGTGTACAAGTATACAAGTGTACAAGTATACAAGTGTACAAGTGTACAAGTATACAAGTGTACAAGTGTACAAGTGTACAAGTATACAAGTATACAAGTGTACAAGTATACAGTGACAATCAAACTATAATCACACAAACAAAGAGAGAGGGAGGGAGAGGGAGAGGGGAGGGGGGAGGGGGAGAGGGAGAGGGAGAGGGAGAGGGAGAGGGAGAGGGAGAGGGAGAGGGAGAGGGAGAGGGAGAGGGAGAGGGAGAGGGAGAGGGAGAGGGAGGAGAGGGAGGAGAGCGAGAGAGAGAGAGAATCACCCCACGCTGACACATTGACCATCATGTCCACCTGGACCGGGACAACGTATGGATGTTTGCAGAAGACCTGAGAGAGACAACAGCCCAAGCAGGTCCTGCAGCCACACATCTCACCCACAACCCGACCAGAGATGCCACAACATGCCAAACACATCAAGGGAGAGGAGAACCCAGCCCAGCATAACCCAGCCCGGCAGAACCCAGCCCGGCAGAACCCAGCCCAGCGGAACCCACCCTGGTGGAACCCAGCCTAGCAGAACTCAGCCCAGCTGAAGCCAGCCCGGCAGAACCCAACCCGGTGGAACCCGGCCTGGCATAACCCGGCCCGGCATAACCCAGTCCAGCACAGATAAGCTCACTAGAGCTCAGCCAGTACCGGTGCCAAGCCCAGAGACAGCACACCTGGTACACCATCCTACACAGGAATAGAACTGGGCAAAGCCAAAGCTATGCTACCCCCTACAGGACAGCCTATGCACAGGTAGCATCAAACTAATCAAATATTGGAGAGGTGAAACAGTAGCTACAGCTCATCTGTAAAATTCTAGGCTGAAAATGAAAAATTTTAATTGTGTTTGTTGAAAATACTAAATGTAAATTTGATCAAACTGTTCTGCTTGTTATTTGTACAGAAATCTATGTATTCAATTATTAATGAAATCCTTCTCTATAAGTTCATGGAACATTCAGGGTTTGTACTCTTCGGCTTTTGGACAGAAGAGCACAAACCCTGAATTAAATCTCATGCATTTCAGGTCAAGACATTGTTAGATACATGGTATTGATGTGATACAGATAGTCACTCCCCAGGTTATAAAGAAATCTTATTGTCCTCCCTCAAGCAGAAAAACATAAGACGTGGTAGAGATTCAGGCGGGATTATCAGACGGTATAGAGATGACTTGTCAACCCAATTAGAACTAATCAAAAAGGCAACAACACACATCTGGCTTAAATTAAATAAAGACATTATCAAATGTGAAAATCACTTTTATATACAGTCAAGCCGGAAAGTCTCCCCACCCCTTTCACCTTCTCCACGTTTTATTACATTTACAGACATATTCTACAATAGATTGAGTTCATTTTTTGTCTCAAAATTCTACACAAAATAGCCCATAATGACAAAGTGAAAACAGGTTTTTAGACATTTGTGCTAATTTATAAAAAATCTAAATGTAAAATATCATATGTACACAAGTGTGCACACCCTTTGATATGACACCCAAAAGTGAGCTGAGGTGCATTTTGTTTCCACTGATACTGCTTGAGATGCTTCTACAACTTAATTGGAGTCCACCTGTGATAAATTCAATTGATTGGACATGATTGGGGATTGCCAACACCTGCCTATATAAGGTGACAGTGCATGTCAGAGTAAACTCCAAGCCATGGGGTCAAAGGAATTATCCGCAGACATCAGAAACAGGATTGTGTCAAGGCATAGATCTGGAGAAGGGTACGGAAAAATCTCTGCAGCTTTACAGGTCCCAAAGAGCACAGTGGCCACCATCATTCGTAAATGGAAGAAGTTTGGAACCACCAAGAATCTTCCTAGACCTGGCCGCCTGGCCAAACTGAGCAATCGGGGAAGACGGGCCTTGGCCAGGGAGGTGAGCAGGAACCCGAGGGTCACTCTGACAGAGCTCCAGCGTAACCTTGTGGAGATGGGGAGAACTTTTCAGAAGATCAACCATCCAGGCAGCACTCCACCAATCAGGCCTTTATGGTAGTGGCCAGACGGAAGCCCCTCCTTAGTAAAGGCACATCACAGCCGGCTTGGAGTTTGCCAAAAGGCACCTAGAGGACTCTCAAACCATGAGAATCAAGATTCTCTGGTCTGATGAAACCAAAATTGAACTTTTTGGCCTGAATACCAAGCGTCACGTCTGGAGGAAACCAGGCACCGCTCATCACCTGGCTAATACCATCCCTACAGTGAAGCATGGCGGTGGCAGCATCATGATGTGGGGATGTTTTTCAGCAGCGGGAACGGGGCGACTAGTCCTGATAGAGGGAAAAATTATGCAGCTAAGTACACCAAGATCCTTGAAGAAAACCTGCTCCAGAGCACTCTGGACCTCAGACTGGGGCGAAGGTTTACCTTCCAACATGACAACGACCCGAAGCACACAGCCAAGAGAACAAAGGAGTGGCTTCAGAGAAGGTCTGTCCATGTCCTTGAGTGGCCCAGCCAGAGCCCAGACCTGAATCCAATTGAACATCTGTGGAAAGAGCTGAAAATGGCTGTGTACTGACGCTCCCCATCCAACCTGACGGAGCTTGCAAGGATATGCCAAGAGGAATGGGCAAAAATGTCCAGAAACAAGTGTGCCAAGCTCGTAGCTTCTTTCCCAAGATGCCTTGAAGCTGTAATCGCTGCCAAAGGTGCAGCAACCAAGTATTAGGCTAAGGGTGTGTACAGATATGTAACCCCTAAATAACCTATTTTTGTCAGTAAAATAAAATTGCATATTTTCTAAAAACCTGTTTTCACTTTGTCATTATTGGCTATTATGTGTAGATGTTTGAGGCAAAAAATGAACTCAATTTATTGTAGTATAAGTCTGTAACGTAATAAAACGTGGAGAAGTTGAAAGGGGTGGGGAGACTTTCCGGCTTGACTGTATGTGCAGCCTACACTCCCCCTTATTACCTTATTACAATGAAAACTTGTTTGAAAATCTCCCTAAAGAGATCACACATTACCATGCCTAGGGGTAATTGTCCTATTGATCGGAGATTTGAATGCCAGAACAGGATCTAAGCCTGACATAGTAGATTCTTCTGGCAATTGTCATATCTTCAGACAGTCATCTCTACACTTCACCCCTACCATTACTCCAATAAATAATCCTGACCATATAGTAACAAAACTGGGAAAGAGTTGCACATGCTTAATGCTTGGATCAAACGGGACTCTTTAGGGAGGTTCACTTATTGTTCAGCTCTTGGGACTAGTGTAGTTGATTATGCAATTACTGACATGGACCCCTCTTATATTAGTGCATTCACTGTCAGACCACAGACACCACTAACATACCACTGTCAGATAAATATATATTTTAAAGGAATTTTAGAACAGAGAATAACAGAGTCTGAGCCCTGCAAACTATACAGACTAAACAGGTCATATAGATGGGCTCCTGACAGTGAAGTCAAAGGTCATATAGATGGGCTCCTGACAGTGAAGTCAAAGGTCATATAGATGGGCTCCTGACAGTGAAGTGAAAGTTAAAAATGTAATCAGTTCACCTGAAATTACTAATCCCATGAACACCTTTCTCTCAACAGAGTTTCAACCAAACCAATTAGGCATGAATACGGCTGTTACAAAAATTAATAAGATGTATCATAAATCAGCCAATAAAGCAGGTCTTACTAAAAACAGCTATACATATAAACAGAGATTGAAAAAAAAAGAGTGGTTTGATGAGGACTGAAGAAGCATCAGGAAACAATTAAGACATCTATCCAATCAAAAACACCGTCAACCACTTAACACAGAACTGCGACAAAATTATGTTGAAACACTGAGAGAATACAAACAGATCATAAAATAAAAGAAACAAAAACATTATAATCAAAAACTAAAAGAAATTGAGGACTCTATTGACCAAAATCAGTTCTGGGAGAGATGGAAAAATTTTAGCAACAAAAAAACAGAGAATTTGGCCTTACAAAATTGCAACATTTGGGAAAACCATTTTGAAAAAAATTATCAGGAAATTTCACCTGATAGTCTAAACTATGAACAAAAGCAAATCCAAGAAAAGTTGCAAATCCTTGAAGCAATAATCAAAAACTCTTGATTACCAAATTACAATGAAAGAACTGGAAGACAACATTAAAAAACTAAAACCTGGAAAAGTATGTGGGCCTGACAGCATCAGGACAGAGATGCTTAAACACAGCACCCCTGAACTGAGACAGGCCCTGCTCAAATTGTTCAGTCTTCTGCAAAGTTCTGCAAACTGGCTGCTTTCCTGATATCTGGAATCAGGGGCTTATTTCCCCAATATACAAAAGTGAAGACAAATTTGATCCTAATAACTACAGCAGCATCTGTATGAGCAGCAATCTGGGGAAGGTTTTCTGCAGCATTATCAATGGCAGAATGCTGGCCTTTCTAATCAAACACAATGTCTTGAGCAAAGGACAAATTGGCTTTCTACCAAAACACAGCACAACTGATCATGTTTACACCCTACACACCCTAATTAATCAACATGTACACCAAACATACACCCTACACACCCTAATTAATCAACATGTACACCAAACATACACCCTACACACCCTAATTAATCAACATGTACACCAAACATACACGGGTAACATTTTTGCATTTATAGATTTTAAAAAGGCATTTGATTCTATTTGGCAAGAGGGATTATATTATAAAATTCTACAAAGTGGTGTAGGTAAAGTTTATGACAGAAGCAAATCAATGTATGTAAATAATAAGTGTGGAGTAAAAATTGCCAATAAAAGAACAGATTTCTTCACTCAAGGACAAGGTGTTTTTCAGGGATGCAACTCTCTTCAATATCTATATTAATGAGTCAGCAGTGCTGTTGGAACTATCTGCAATGCCTGGCCTAACCCTAAATAACAAGGATGCTAAATTCTTGCTCTACTCAGACGACCTGGTGTTGCTGTCACCCACAGAACAAGGGCTACAGCAACATCTGGATCTGCTAGAGCAATATTGTCAGAACTGGGCCCTGACAGTAAACTTTAAAAAATCTAAAATAATGATCTTAATTTACATTACAGGCATTTAGCAGACGCTCTTATCCAGAGAAGAAACCCAGATGTCAGGAAACCAGACATGTGTTCACTCAGAAATACTGCACTAGAGCACACCCTCTTCTATGATTACCTGGGGCTCAAAATAAGTGCTTTGGTCTGGCAGTGAATATACTGAAAGAAAAAGCCCATAGAGCCTTTTATGCAATTAGAAGAACATTTAAAAGAATAGACACAATGATCAGAATTTGGTATTAAATATTTGACAGTGTAATCCAACCAATTGCCTTATATGGAAGTGAAGTATGGGGTCCACTCAGTCATCACAACTACACTAGACGGAACAAGCATCTTATAGAGGCCTTGCATGCAGAATTTTGTAGAACTATACTAAAGATCCAAAGAAAAACACCCACTAATGCATACAGGGCAGAATTAGGCTGATATCCAATGATAATAAAGATTTAAAAAGAGCACTCAAATCAAGTCCCCAAGACACACTGCAATTTCAAGCACGGAAAACCCAAGATCTGAACCCCAAAAAGAGTCCCTTCATTCTGCTGGTTAAGAGACTCACTAACCAATTAATACCCAACACTGATCAAACAGACCAGCACTGATTTACAATCACAAATTAGAGTGAACCAAATAATTAAACAAACAAAATATGCCTATCTGGAACATTGGAATAATCAAACCAAAACACAAAACAAACCTAAATGGAGAACACAGTTTGGCAGAGTTAGAGATACAAAGCAGAAACAGACCCTGACCAAGTACAGGCTCAGTGACCACACCTTAGCAATTGAAAAAGTTAGACACAAATAAACATGGCAACCCAAGGAGGAAGGCGTATGTGGTCACTGCAAGACAGGAGAGGAAGAGACAGAGAAGCACTTCCTTTTGTATTGCGAAAAATATTCAGACATAAGAAAAACATATTTTAAAACAATATGAAAATACCAAAACAAATTTCCCTCCTTGAAAAATAAAAAAAAGCTGCAAGTCCTTTTAGGGGAAGGACCAGCTGGCTCACTCACAGATCAATATGTCTCAGCCTGCCATAACCTGAGGGACAATAAGTAAACCCTTACAATAAAGGATCATTATATACAGTGAGCACCATAATTCATTGGGTAGTGACACATTTTTTGTTATTTTGGTTCTGCACTCTAGCACTTTGAGTTGGAAAGGATACAATGACAATGAGGTTGAAATGCAGACTGTCAGCCTTAATTTGAGGGTATTTTCATCCATATCGGATGAACCGTTTAGAAATGATAGAACCTTTTGTACATAGACCTCCCCATTTTCGGGCATCAAAAAATATTGGACTGTGTAACATAATGTAGAATAAAGTAATCATTTTTAATATTTGGTTGCATATCCTTTGCATGCCATGACTTCCTGATGTCTGTGACCCAACAACATCAAAAGAATCTTGATATCTTATTTTCTGGTACTCTTACAAGTGATACTATAACTTATCTGCATTTGAATGGATCTCTATGGGAATTTGGGGGTGGGACTAGATTTAGCTGTAAATTATGCTGAAACAGTAAGGAATACATGGTTGGCAAAATGGCTCTAATTCATCAAGGGTCTGAGGTATCAAACAAGCCTCAAACCATCACTCTGCTGCCAGATATGCAGTAGATATGGATGGATCACTTTAGGTATTGTTTTTCCTGACAAATGGAGACTATGGAAAAATAAGTCAGGAGAAGAAACCATTCAAGTTATCCATCCATATCTACTGTATTTCTGGCAGCAGAGTGATGGTTTAAGGCTTGTTTGACGACTTAAAGCCATTTAGCCAAACATGTGTTCTGTACAGTTCCAGTGTAATTTACAGCTAAAGTAAGAACCAACAGTAAGTACAGAACCAAAATAACAAAAAATGCGTCACTGTCCAATGAATTATGGTGCACACTGTATATAAAAAATAATATTTAATAGTTAATGTGTGAGAGAGAGGCAGTGAGAGAGAGAGAGGGAATAGGGCATTCTGGGTAGTGAGGACAGCAGACTCACACTGTTGATCATCAGGTGCATGATGGTCTTGGGCATGAGGTCACGGATGGACTTGTTAACGATGCCGATGTAGGAGTCCACCAGGTTGCGTATGGTCTCCACCTGCCGCTCCAGCTGGGGGTCCATGGAGAAGGTATCGGCCGGGACCACCTCATCATTCTCCACCTGAACACCAGTCAACACACCTGTCATCTGCCCCGCCTCATCATTCTCCACCTGAACACCATTCAACACACCTGTCACCTCCCTGCCTCATCTTCTCCACCTGAACACCATTCAACACACCTGTCACCTCCCTGCCTCATCTTCTCCACCTGAACACCATTCAACACACCTGTCACCTCCCTGCCTCATCATTCTCCACCTGAACACCATTCAACACACCTGTCACCTCCCTGCCTCATCTTCTCCACCTGAACACCATTCAACACACCTGTCATCTCCCTGCCTCATCTTCTCCACCCGAACACCATTCAACACACCTGTCATCTCCCTGCCTCATCTTCTCCACCTGAACACCATTCAACACACCTGTCACCTCCCTGCCTCATCTTCTCCACCTGAACACCATTCAACACACCTGTCATCTCCCTGCCTCATCTTCTCCACCTGAACATCATTCAACACACCTGTCATCTTCCATCATCTTCACACAAGCACCACGGTCACTGTTTTTGGGGTACAGATGTCTGCATGTAGGCATGTGCATGCACACACGCAGGTATTTAGGGTTACCTGGTCCTTTTCAGGGTACACTCCTGCCCTGAGGAAAGAGGCTTTCCAGCTGTCCACATCCTCCTGAGAGTCACAGGCAAGTTCCACCTGCCGCAGGTCCTTATAAACATTCCTACACACACACACACACACACACACACACACACACACACACACACATTAATGAGTGCTCCACCTGCCGCAGGTCCTTATAAACATTCCTACACACACACACACACACACACATTATTGAGTGCTCCACCTGCCACAGGTCCTTATAAACATTCCTACACACGCACACACACACACACACACACATGCGCGCGCACACACACACACACACACTTTTTTTTTTTTTTAAATCATGAAGCAAATCGTGTTACAGAATACAAGAGTAACTAGTATCTGAATCAAACAAGCAATACAATGTATATTATAACAAACAGTGAATAACAAGCAAATCAAAACTTTATAAAAACAAAACCCATGATCAAATGGAAATGTGATTTTATGTGACACTTACGGCGCGAGTGGGATTAGTGCTAGTAATAATAGTTATGATCATTTCAGTCCTGACAAACATCCATAACTCCTGGCAGAAACTAAGAGACATCCAGTGAAACAGTTCGTAATAAACAGCTAATTCAGTCTAACAGTAGCCTAGGCTATACCCTACACTAAAATTTTCAAATAAATAAATAAATAAATAAACAAAGACGCCAACATTGCTGCTAGTCTTTTCACTGTTTTCTTACAGTATAACCATTCCAAACATGCAAAATTTCTCATTTAAATAAGGCTGTTTGTGGCTGGAGTAATTTGCATAATGACTCTTTAGTTGATCACCCGCAAAGTGTGAAACGTTAACGCGAGCACGTACTTTGGCTGCGCCCGCAAAATAACACCCCTTATTTGGGATCTTAGTAAATTAACCCCTTAGAGTAGGCTACTGTGTGCAGTTCTGGGCACCGTATTACAAAAAAGATATAGAGGCTCTGGAAAAGGTCCAAAGAAGGCAACTAAGTTTGCTCCTGGTATGAAAGATAAAAGTTATGAGGAAAGACTGAGGATACTTAATCTCTCTAAATTTAATAAAAGGAGACTGATGGGTGATTTGATAGAGGTTTTTCAATTCTTAAAAGGGATTAATTAATAAAGTGAACTCCAGGAGATTCTTCAGGTTGAGTTCTGTTAGTAGAACGAGGGGGCATAGATGGAAATTAACTAAAGGTAAATTCCGCACTGACATCAGGAAGTACTTCTTCACACAGAGAGTAGTCGCTGTGTGGAATAGCTTGCCAGGTCATGTAGTAGAGGCAGAAACTCTGGGGGTTTTCAAGACCAGGATTGATATGGTGCTGGATACTATCTTGTTTGTAGGGGATTGTTAGTGGCAGGAAGATGGCGAGCATTGTTGGGCTGAATGACCTGTTCTCCTCATTATGTTATGTTACATAGGTTCCTGCACACACACACACACACACACACACACACACACACACACACACACACACACACGCACGCACGCACGCACGTGCACGCTCACGCACGTTACTGACAGGTCACCTCTGCTCTGTGTTGAAGATGGCAAAGGTGTGTTTAGTGGACATGAAGCCTTTCTCCACATCTCTAAGCTTCAGGTTATCCAACGGCAACATATACTTCTTCTCCTTCTCCTACAAACACACACATACAATCACAGTGTTATACAATCTCCTACAAACACACACATACAATCACAGTGCTATACACAATCTCCAACAAACACACACATACAATCACAGTGTTATACAATCTCCTACAAACACACACATACAATCATAGTGTTATACACAATCTCCAACAAACACACACGTGCAATCATAGTGTTATACACAATCTCCAACAAACACACACATACAATCACAGTGTTATACAATCTCCTACAAACACACACATACAATCACAGTGCTATACACAATCTCCAACAAACACACACATACAATCATAGTGTTATACAATCTCCTACAAACACACACATACAATCACAGTGCTAGACACAATCTCCAACAAACACACACATACAATCACAGTGTTATACAATCTCCTACAAACACACACATACAATCACAGTGTTATACAATCTCCTACAAACACACACATACAATCACAGTGCTAGACACAATCTCCAACAAACACACACGTACAATCATAGTGTTATACACAATCTCCTACAAACACACACATACAATCACAATGTTATAAACAATCTCTCTCTCTCTCCCTCACTTAGGTGTGTGTGTGTGTGTGTGTGTGTGTATGTGTTGGTGTGTTTCTTTGTGTGTGTGTGTGTGTGTGTGTGTGTGTGTTGGTGTGTTTGTACGTGTGTGTGTATATATGTATGTATGTGTTAGGGTCACCTCCTCATCCTTGTACCAGGACAGAGACTCTGCTGTCAGCACAAACCAGTAATCCTTGGACCCGCCCTTCATGATGCTGATATTGATGGTGAGCCAGCCCCTCCGTATCACCTGCACAGACAGGCATAGGGACAGGCAGTGGGCCAATTAGAAAATGGTAACAAAGGGGATGGTGTCTATTGTCTTATCATCCCCCATGATAATCTTTCCAAAAATCACTCTGAAATGGTTCATTCTGATGCCTTCTGAGAGTATAAAATTACTTTATTGAATAATTACATGGCTGAAGACCCATACACTACTAACATGGAAAAATGTGTAAACAAATTTTGAGTAAATAATAATTATTTTTTTGTTTCACTGGGGTAACTGGTTTTGGGGAGTGTGGGGTAACGGGTTTAGAGGAGAGTGGGGTAACTGGTTTAGGGGTTAACTGGTTTAGGGGAGAGTGGGGTAATTGGTTTTGTGGGTAACTGGTTTAGGGGAGAGTGGGGTAATTGGTTTAGTGGGTAACGGGTTTAGAGGAAAGTGGGGTAATTGGTTTAGGGGTTAACTGGTTTAGGGGAGAGTGGGGTAATTGGTTTAGTGGGTAACGGGTTTAGAGGAGAGTGGGGTAATTGGTTTAGGGGTTAACTGGTTTAGGGGAGAGTGGGGTAAATGGTTTAGTGGGTAACTGGTTTAGGGGAGAGTGGGGGTAACTGGTTTAGGGGAGAGTGGGGTAACTGGTTTAGGGGAGAGTGGGGTAACTGGTTTAGAGGAGAGTGGGGTAACTGGTTCAGGGGAGAGTGGGGTAACTGGTTTAGGGGAGAGTGGGGTAACTGGTTAAGAGGGTAACTGGTTTAGGGGAGAGTGGGGTAACTGGTTTATGGGAGAGTGGGGTAACTGGTTCAGGGGAGAGTGGGGTAACTGGTTTAGGGGAGAGTGGGGTAACTGGTTTATGGGAGAGTGGGGTAACTGGTTCAGGGGAGAGTGGGGTAACTGGTTAAGAGGGTAACTGGTTTAGGGGAGAGTGGGGTAACTGGTTCAGGGGAGAGTGGGGTAACTGGTTTAGGGGAGAGTGGGGTAACTGGTTTAGTGGGTAACTGGTTTAGGGGAGAGTGGGGTAACTGGTTTAGGGGAGAGTGGGGTAACTGGTTTAGGGGAGAGTGGGGTAACTGGTTTAGGGGTTAACTGGTTTAGGGGAGAGTGGGGTAATTGGTTTAGGGGAGAGTGGGGTAACTGGTTTAGGGGAGAGTGGGGTAACTGGTTTAGGGGAGAGTGGGGTAACTGGTTTAGGGGAGAGTGGGGTAACTGGTTTAGGGGAGAGTGGGGTAACTGGTTTAGGGGAGAGTGGGGTAATTGGTTCAGGGGAGAGTGGGGTAACTGGTTTAGGGGAGAGTGGGGTAATTGGTTCAGGGGAGAGTGGGGTAACTGGTTTAGGGGAGAATGGGGTAACTGGTTAAGAGGGTAACTGGTTTAGGGGAGAGTGGGGTAATTGGTTTAGGGGAGAGTGGGGTAACTGGTATAGGGGAGAGTGGGGTAACTGGTTAAGAGGGTAACTGGTTTAGGGGAGAGTGGGGTAACTGGTTCAGGGGAGAGTGGGGTAACTGATTTAGGGGAGAGTGGGGTAACTGGTTAAGAGGGTAACTTGTTTAGGGGAGAGTGGGGTAACTGGTTCAGGGGAGAGTGGGGTAACTGGTTCAGGGGAGAGTGGGGTAACTGGTTTAGGGGAGAGTGGGGTAACTGGTTTAGGGGAGAGTGGGGTAACTGGTTTAGGGGAGAGTGGGGTAACTGGTTTAGGGGTTAACTGGTTTAGGGGAGAGTGGGGTAATTGGTTTAGGGGAGAGTGGGGTAACTGGTTCAGGGGAGAGTGGGGTAACTGATTTAGGGGAGAGTGGGGTAACTGGTTAAGAGGGTAACTTGTTTAGGGGAGAGTGGGGTAACTGGTTCAGGGGAGAGTGGGGTAACTGGTTCAGGGGAGAGTGGGGTAACTGGTTTAGGGGAGAGTGGGGTAACTGGTTTAGGGGAGAGTGGGGTAACTGGTTTAGGGGAGAGTGGGGTAACTGGTTTAGGGGTTAACTGGTTTAGGGGAGAGTGGGGTAATTGGTTTAGGGGAGAGTGGGGTAACTGGTTAAGAGGGTAACTGGTTTAGGGGAGAGTGGGGTAACTGGTTTAGGGGAGAGTGGGGTAATCGGTTCAGGGGAGAGTGGGGTAACTGGTTTAGGGGAGAGTGGGGTAACTGGTTAAAAGGGTAACTGGTTTAGGGGAGAGTGGGGTAACTGGTTTAGGGGAGAGTGGGGTAACTGGTTCAGGGGAGAGTGGGGTAACTGGTTCAGGGGAGAGTGGGGTAACTGGTTTAGGGGAGAGTGGGGCAACTGGTTTAGGGGTTAACTGGTTTAGGGGAGAGTGGGGTAACTGGTTTAGGGGAGAGTGGGGTAATTGGTTAAGAGGGTAACTGGTTTAGGGGAGAGTGGGGTAACTGGTTAAGAGGGTAACTGGTTTAGGGGAGAGTGGGGTAACTGGTTTAGGGGAGAGTGGGGTAACTGGTTTAGGGGAGAGTGGGGTAAGTGGTTTAGGGGGAGAGTGGGGTAACTGGTTTAGGGGTTAACTGGTTTAGGGGGAGAGTGGGGTAATTGGTTTAGTGGGTAACGGGTTTAGAGGAGAGTGGGGTAATTGGTTTAGGGGGTTAACTGGTTTAGGGGAGAGTGGGGTAACTGGTTTAGTGGGTAACTGGTTTAGGGGAGAGTGGGGGTAACTGGTTTAGGGGAGAGTGGGGTAACTGGTTCAGGGGAGAGTGGGGTAACTGGTTTAGGGGAGAGTGGGGTAACTGGTTAAGAGGGTAACTGGTTTAGGGGAGAGTGGGATAACTGGTTTAGGGGAGAGTGGGGTAATTGGTTAAGAGGGTAACTGGTTTAGGGGAGAGTGGGGTAACTGGTTAAGAGGGTAACTGGTTTAGGGGAGAGTGGGGTAACTGGTTTAGGGGAGAGTGGGGTAAGTGGTTTAGGGGAGAGTGGGGTAACTGGTTTAGGGGTTAACTGGTTTAGGGGAGAGTGGGGTAATTGGTTTAGTGGGTAACGGGTTTAGAGAAGAGTGGGGTAATTGGTTTAGGGGTTAACTGGTTTGGGAAGAGTGGGGTAATTGGTTTAGTGGGTAACTGGTTTAGGGGAGAGGGGTAACTGGTTTAGGGGAGAGTGGGGTAACTGGTTTAGGGGAGAGTGGGGTAACTGGTTCAGGGGAGAGTGGGGTAACTGGTTCAGGGGAGAGTGGGGTAACTGGTTTAGGGGAGAGTGGGGCAACTGGTTTAGGGGCTAACTGGTTTAGGGGAGAGTGGGGTAACTGGTTTAGGGGAGAGTGGGGTAATTGGTTAAGAGGGTAACTGGTTTAGGGGAGAGTGGGGTAACTGGTTAAGAGGGTAACTGGTTTAGGGGAGAGTGGGGTAACTGGTTTAGGGGAGAGTGGGGTAACTGGTTTAGGGGAGAGTGGGGTAAGTGGTTTAGGGGAGAGTGGGGGTAACTGGTTTAGGGGTTAACTGGTTTAGGGGAGAGTGGGGTAACTGGTTTAGTGGGTAACTGGTTTAGGGGAGAGTGGGGTAACTGGTTTAGGGGAGAGTGGGGTAATTGGTTTAGGGGAGAGTTGGGTAACTGGTTTAGGGGAGAGTGGGGTAACTGGTTAAGAGGGTAACTGGTTTAGGGGAGAGTGGGGTAACTGGTTTAGGGGAGAGTGGGATAACTGGTTTAGGGGAGAGTGGGGTAATTGGTTAAGAGGGTAACTGGTTTAGGGGAGAGTGGGGTAACTGGTTAAGAGGGTAACTGGTTTAGGGGAGAGTGGGGTAACTGGTTTAGGGGAGAGTGGGGTAAGTGGTTTAGGGGAGAGTGGGGTAACTGGTTTAGGGGTTAACTGGTTTAGGGGAGAATGGGGTAATTGGTTTAGTGGGTAACGGGTTTAGAGGAGAGTGGGGTAATTGGTTTAGGGGTTAACTGGTTTGGGAAGAGTGGGGTAATTGGATTAGTGGGTAACTGGTTTAGGGGAGAGGGGTAACTGGTTTAGGGGAGAGTGGGGTAATTGGTTTAGGGGAGAGTGGGGTAACTGGTTTAGGGGAGAGTGGGGTAACTGGTTAAGAGGGTAACTGGTTTAGGGGAGAGTGGGGTAACTGGTTCAGGGGAGAGTGGGGTAACTGGTTTAGGGGAGAGTGGGGTAACTGGTTAAGAGGGTAACTGGTTTAGGGGAGAGTGGGGTAACTGGTTCAGGGGAGAGTGGGGTAATTGGTTTAGGGGAGAGTGGGGTAACTGGTTCAGGGGAGAGTGGGGTAACTGGTTTAGGGGAGAGTGTGGTAACTGGTTAAGAGGGTAACTGGTTTAGGGGAGAGTGGGGTAACTGGTTTATGGGAGAGTGGGGTAAATGGTTTAGGGGAGAGTGGGGTAACTGGTTTAGGGGAGAGTGGGGTAATTGGTTTAGGGGAGAGTGGGGTAACTGGTTTATGGGAGAGTGGGGTAACTGGTTTAGGGGAGAGTGTGGTAACTGGTTTAGGGGAGAGTGGGGTAATTGGTTCAGGGGAGAGTGGGGTAACTTGTTTAGGGGAGAGTGGGGTAACTGGTTAAGAGGGTAACTGGTTTAGGGGAGAGTGGGGTAACGGGTTTAGAGGAGAGTGGGGTAATTGGTTTAGGGGTTAACTGGTTTAGGGGAGAGTGGGGTAATTGGTTTAGTGGGTAACTGGTTTAGGGGAGAGTGGGGTAACTGGTTTAGGGGAGAGTGGGGTAACTGGTTTAGGGGAGAGTGGGGTAACTGGTTTAGAGGAGAGTGGGGTAACTGGTTCAGGGGAGAGTGGGGTAACTGGTTTAGGGGAGAGTGGGGGTAACTGGTTAAGACGGTAACTGGTTTAGGGGAGAGTGGGGTAACTGGTTTAGGGGAGAGTGGGGTAACTGGTTTAGGGGAGAGTAGGGTAACTGGTTAAGAGGGTAACAGGTTTAGGGGAGAGTGGGGTAACTGGTTCAGGGGAGAGTGGGGTAACTGGTTAAGAGGGTAACTGGTTTAGGGGGAGAGTGAGGTAACTGGTTCAAGGGAGAGTGGGGTAACTGGTTTAGGGGAGAGTGGGGTAATTGGTTTAGGGGAGAGTGGGGTAACTGGTTCAGGGGAGAGTGGGGTAACTGGTTTAGGGGAGAGTGGGGTAACTGGTTAAGAGGGTAACTGGTTTAGGGGAGAGTGGGGTAACTGGTTTAGGGGAGAGTGGGGTAACTGGTTAAGAGGGTAACTTGTTTAGGGGAGAGTGGGGTAACTGGTTCAGGGGAGAGTGGGGTAACTGGTTCAGGGGAGAGTGGGGTAACTGGTTCAGGGGAGAGTGGGGTAACTGGTTTAGGGGAGAGTGGGGTAACTGGTTTAGGGGAGAGTGGGGTAACTGGTTTAGGGGAGAGTGGGGTAACTGGTATAGGGGTTAACTGGTTTAGGGGAGAGTGGGGTAATTGGTTTAGGGGAGAGTGGGGTAACTGGTTAAGAGGGTAACTGGTTTAGGGGAGAGTGGGGTAACTGGTTTAGGGGAGAGTGGGGTAATCGGTTCAGGGGAGAGTGGGGTAACTGGTTTAGGGGAGAGTGGGGTAACTGGTTAAAAGGGTAACTGGTTTAGGGGAGAGTGGGGTAACTGGTTTAGGGGAGAGTGGGGTAACTGGTTCAGGGGAGAGTGGGGTAACTGGTTCAGGGGAGAGTGGGGTAACTGGTTTAGGGGAGAGTGGGGCAACTGGTTTAGGGGTTAACTGGTTTAGGGGAGAGTGGGGTAACTGGTTTAGGGGAGAGTGGGGTAATTGGTTAAGAGGGTATCTGGTTTAGGGGAGAGTGGGGTAACTGGTTAAGAGGGTAACTGGTTTAGGGGAGAGTGGGGTAACTGGTTTAGGGGAGAGTGGGGTAACTGGTTTAGGGGAGAGTGGGGTAAGTGGTTTAGGGGAGAGTGGGGTAACTGGTTTAGGGGTTAACTGGTTTAGGGGAGAGTGGGGTAATTGGTTTAGTGGGTAACGGGTTTAGAGGAGAGTGGGGTAATTGGTTTAGGGGTTAACTGGTTTAGGGGAGAGTGGGGTAACTGGTTTAGTGGGTAACTGGTTTAGGGGAGAGTGGGGTAACTGGTTTAGGGGAGAGTGGGGTAACTGGTTCAGGGGAGAGTGGGGTAACTGGTTTAGGGGAGAGTGGGGTAACTGGTTAAGAGGGTAACTGGTTTAGGGGAGAGTGGGATAACTGGTTTAGGGGAGAGTGGGGTAATTGGTTAAGAGGGTAACTGGTTTAGGGGAGAGTGGGGTAACTGGTTTAGGGGAGAGTGGGGTAAGTGGTTTAGGGGAGAGTGGGGTAACTGGTTTAGGGGTTAACTGGTTTAGGGGAGAGTGGGGTAATTGGTTTAGTGGGTAACGGGTTTAGAGGAGAGTGGGGTAATTGGTTTAGGGGTTAACTGGTTTGGGAAGAGTGGGGTAATTGGTTTAGTGGGTAACTGGTTTAGGGGAGAGGGGTAACTGGTTTAGGGGAGAGTGGGGTAACTGGTTTAGTGGAGAGTGGGGTAACTGGTTCAGGGGAGAGTGGGGTAACTGGTTCAGGGAAGAGTGGGGTAACTGGTTTAGGGGAGAGTGGGGCAACTGGTTTAGGGGCTAACTGGTTTAGGGGAGAGTGGGGTAACTGGTTTAGGGGAGAGTGGGGTAATTGGTTAAGAGGGTAACTGGTTTAGGGGAGAGTGGGGTAACTGGTTAAGAGGGTAACTGGTTTAGGGGAGAGTGGGGTAACTGGTTTAGGGGAAAGTGGGGGTAACTGGTTTAGGGGAGAGTGGGGTAAGTGGTTTAGGGGAGAGTGGGGTAACTGGTTTAGGGGTTAACTGGTTTAGGGGAGAGTGGGGTAACTGGTTTAGTGGGTAACTGGTTTAGGGGAGAGTGGGGTAATTGGTTTAGGGGAGAGTTGGGTAACTGGTTTAGGGGAGAGTGGGGTAACTGGTTAAGAGGGTAACTGGTTTAGGGGAGAGTGGGGTAACTGGTTTAGGGGAGAGTGGGATAACTGGTTTAGGGGAGAGTGGGGTAATTGGTTAAGAGGGTAACTGGTTTAGGGGAGAGTGGGGTAACTGGTTAAGAGGGTAACTGGTTTAGGGGAGCGTGGGGTAACTGGTTTAGGGGAGAGTGGGGTAAGTGGTTTAGGGGAGAGTGGGGTAACTGGTTTAGGGGTTAACTGGTTTAGGGGAGAATGGGGTAATTGGTTTAGTGGGTAACGGGTTTAGAGGAGAGTGGGGTAATTGGTTTAGGGGTTAACTGGTTTGGGAAGAGTGGGGTAATTGGTTTAGTGGGTAACTGGTTTAGGGGAGAGGGGTAACTGGTTTAGGGGAGAGTGGGGTAATTGGTTTAGGGGAGAGTGGGGTAACTGGTTTAGGGGAGAGTGGGGTAACTGGTTAAGAGGGTAACTGGTTTAGGGGAGAGTGGGGTAACTGGTTCAGGGGAGAGTGGGGTAACTGGTTTAGGGGAGAGTGGGGTAACTGGTTTAGGAAAGAGTGGGGTAACTGGTTCAGGGGAGAGTGGGGTAACTGGTTTAGGGGAGAGTGTGGTAATTGGTTTAGGGGAGAGTGGGGTAACTGGTTCAGGGGAGAGTGGGGTAACTGGTTTAGGGGAGAGTGTGGTAACTGGTTAAGAGGGTAACTGGTTTAGGGGAGAGTGGGGTAACTGGTTTATGGGAGAGTGGGGTAAATGGTTTAGGGGAGAGTGGGGTAACTGGTTTAGGGGAGAGTGGGGTAATTGGTTTAGGGGAGAGTGGGGTAACTGGTTTATGGGAGAGTGGGGTAACTGGTTTAGGGGAGAGTGTGGTAACTGGTTTAGGGGAGAGTGGGGTAATTGGTTCAGGGGAGAGTGGGGTAACTTGTTTAGGGGAGAGTGGGGTAACTGGTTAAGAGGGTAACTGGTTTAGGGGAGAGTGGGGTAACGGGTTTAGAGGAGAGTGGGGGTAATTGGTTTAGGGGTTAACTGGTTTAGGGGAGAGTGGGGTAATTGGTTTAGTGGGTAACTGGTTTAGGGGAGAGTGGGGTAACTGGTTTAGGGGAGAGTGGGGTAACTGGTTTAGGGGAGAGTGGGGTAACTGGTTTAGAGGAGAGTGGGGTAACTGGTTCAGGGGAGAGTGGGGTAACTGGTTCAGGGGAGAGTGGGGTAACTGGTTTAGGGGAGAGTGGGGTAACTGGTTAAGACGGTAACTGGTTTAGGGGAGAGTGGGGTAACTGGTTTAGGGGAGAGTGGGGTAACTGGTTTAGGGGAGAGTAGGGTAACTGGTTAAGAGGGTATCAGGTTTAGGGGAGAGTGGGGTAACTGGTTCAGGGGAGAGTGGGGTAACTGGTTAAGAGGGTAACTGGTTTAGGGGAGAGTGAGGTAACTGGTTCAGGGGAGAGTGGGGTAACTGGTTTAGGGGAGAGTGGGGTAATTGGTTTAGGGGAGAGTGGGGTAACTGGTTCAGGGGAGAGTGGGGTAACTGGTTTAGGGGAGAGTGGGGTAACTGGTTAAGAGGGTAACTGGTTTAGGGGAGAGTGGGGTAACTGGTTTATGGGAGAGTGGGGTAACTGGTTTAGGGGAGAGTGGGGTAACTGGTTTAGGGGTTAACTGGTTTAGGGGAGAGTGGGGTAACTGGTTAAGAGGGTAACTGGTTTAGGGGAGAGTGGGGTAACTGGTTTAGGGGAGAGTGGGGTAAGTGGTTTAGGGGAGAGTGGGGTAACTGGTTTAGGGGTTAACTGGTTTAGGGGAGAGTGGGGTAATTGGTTTAGTGGGTAACGGGTTTAGAGGAGAGTGGGGTAATTGGTTTAGGGGTTAACTGGTTTGGGAAGAGTGGGGTAATTGGTTTAGTGGGTAACTGGTTTAGGGGAGAGGGGTAACTGGTTTAGGGGAGAGTGGGGTAACTGGTTTAGGGGAGAGTGGGGTAACTGGTTCAGGGGAGAGTGGGGTAACTGGTTCAGGGGAGAGTGGGGTAACTGGTTTAGGGGAGAGTGGGGCAACTGGTTTAGGGGCTAACTGGTTTAGGGGAGAGTGGGGTAACTGGTTTAGGGGAGAGTGGGGTAATTGGTTAAGAGGGTAACTGGTTTAGGGGAGAGTGGGGTAACTGGTTAAGAGGGTAACTGGTTTAGCGGAGAGTGGGGTAACTGGTTTAGGGGAAAGTGGGGTAACTGGTTTAGGGGAGAGTGGGGTAAGTGGTTTAGGGGAGAGTGGGGTAACTGGTTTAGGGGTTAACTGGTTTAGGGGAGAGTGGGGGTAACTGGTTTAGTGGGTAACTGGTTTAGGGGAGAGTGGGGTAATTGGTTTAGGGGAGAGTTGGGTAACTGGTTTAGGGGAGAGTGGGGTAACTGGTTAAGAGGGTAACTGGTTTAGGGGAGAGTGGGGTAACTGGTTTAGGGGAGAGTGGGATAACTGGTTTAGGGGAGAGTGGGGTAATTGGTTAAGAGGGTAACTGGTTTAGGGGAGAGTGGGGTAACTGGTTAAGAGGGTAACTGGTTTAGGGGAGAGTGGGGTAACTGGTTTAGGGGAGAGTGGGGTAAGTGGTTTAGGGGAGAGTGGGGTAACTGGTTTAGGGGTTAACTGGTTTAGGGGAGAATGGGGTAATTGGTTTAGTGGGTAACGGGTTTAGAGGAGAGTGGGGTAATTGGTTTAGGGGTTAACTGGTTTGGGAAGAGTGGGGTAATTGGTTTAGTGGGTAACTGGTTTAGGGGAGAGGGGTAACTAGTTTAGGGGAGAGTGGGGTAATTGGTTTAGGGGAGAGTGGGGTAACTGGTTTAGGGGAGAGTGGGGTAACTGGTTAAGAGGGTAACTGGTTTAGGGGAGAGTGGGGTAACTGGTTCAGGGGAGAGTGGGGTAACTGGTTTAGGGGAGAGTGGGGTAACTGGTTAAGAGGGTAACTGGTTTAGGAAAGAGTGGGGTAACTGGTTCAGGGGAGAGTGGGGTAACTGGTTTAGGGGAGAGTGGGGTAATTGGTTTAGGGGAGAGTGGGGTAACTGGTTCAGGGGAGAGTGGGGTAACTGGTTTAGGGGAGAGTGTGGTAACTGGTTAAGAGGGTAACTGGTTTAGGGGAGAGTGGGGTAACTGGTTTATAGGAGAGTGGGGTAAATGGTTTAGGGGAGAGTGGGGTAACTGGTTTAGGGGAGAGTGGGGTAATTGGTTTAGGGGAGAGTGGGGTAACTGGTTTATGGGAGAGTGGGGTAACTGGTTTAGGGGAGAGTGTGGTAACTGGTTTAGGGGAGAGTGGGGTAATTGGTTCAGGGGAGAGTGGGGTAACTTGTTTAGGGGAGAGTGGGGTAACTGGTTAAGAGGGTAACTGGTTTAGGGGAGAGTGGGGTAACGGGTTTAGAGGAGAGTGGGGTAATTGGTTTAGGGGTTAACTGGTTTAGGGGAGAGTGGGGTAATTGGTTTAGTGGGTAACTGGTTTAGGGGAGAGTGGGGTAACTGGTTTAGGGGAGAGTGGGGTAACTGGTTTAGGGGAGAGTGGGGTAACTGGTTTAGAGGAGAGTGGGGTAACTGGTTCAGGGGAGAGTGGGGTAACTGGTTTAGGGGAGAGTGGGGTAACTGGTTAAGACGGTAACTGGTTTAGGGGAGAGTGGGGTAACTGGTTTAGGGGAGAGTGGGGTAACTGGTTTAGGGGAGAGTAGGGTAACTGGTTAAGAGGGTATCAGGTTTAGGGGAGAGTGGGGTAACTGGTTCAGGGGAGAGTGGGGTAACTGGTTAAGAGGGTAACTGGTTTAGGGGAGAGTGAGGTAACTGGTTCAGGGGAGAGTGGGGTAACTGGTTTAGGGGAGAGTGGGGTAATTGGTTTAGGGGAGAGTGGGGTAACTGGTTCAGGGGAGAGTGGGGGTAACTGGTTTAGGGGAGAGTGGGGTAATTGGTTTAGTGGGTAACTGGTTTAGGGGAGAGTGGGGGTAACTGGTTTAGGGGAGAGTGGGGTAACTGGTTTAGGGGAGAGTGGGGTAACTGGTTTAGAGGAGAGTGGGGTAACTGGTTCAGGGGAGAGTGGGGTAACTGGTTCAGGGGAGAGTGGGGTAACTGGTTTAGGGGAGAGTGGGGTAACTGGTTAAGACGGTAACTGGTTTAGGGGAGAGTGGGGTAACTGGTTTAGGGGAGAGTGGGGTAACTGGTTTAGGGGAGAGTAGGGTAACTGGTTAAGAGGGTATCAGGTTTAGGGGAGAGTGGGGGTAACTGGTTCAGGGGAGAGTGGGGTAACTGGTTAAGAGGGTAACTGGTTTAGGGGAGAGTGAGGTAACTGGTTCAGGGGAGAGTGGGGTAACTGGTTTAGGGGAGAGTGGGGTAATTGGTTTAGGGGAGAGTGGGGTAACTGGTTCAGGGGAGAGTGGGGTAACTGGTTTAGGGGAGAGTGGGGTAACTGGTTAAGAGGGTAACTGGTTTAGGGGAGAGTGGGGTAACTGGTTTATGGGAGAGTGGGGTAACTGGTTTAGGGGAGAGTGGGGTAACTGGTTTAGGGGTTAACTGGTTTAGGGGAGAGTGGGGTAACTGGTTAAGAGGGTAACTGGTTTAGGGGAGAGTGGGGTAACTGGTTTAGGGGAGAGTGGGGTAAGTGGTTTAGGGGAGAGTGGGGTAACTGGTTTAGGGGTTAACTGGTTTAGGGGAGAGTGGGGTAATTGGTTTAGTGGGTAACGGGTTTAGAGGAGAGTGGGGTAATTGGTTTAGGGGTTAACTGGTTTGGGAAGAGTGGGGTAATTGGTTTAGTGGGTAACTGGTTTAGGGGAGAGGGGTAACTGGTTTAGGGGAGAGTGGGGTAACTGGTTTAGGGGAGAGTGGGGTAACTGGTTCAGGGGAGAGTGGGGTAACTGGTTCAGGGGAGAGTGGGGGTAACTGGTTTAGGGGAGAGTGGGGCAACTGGTTTAGGGGCTAACTGGTTTAGGGGAGAGTGGGGTAACTGGTTTAGGGGAGAGTGGGGTAATTGGTTAAGAGGGTAACTGGTTTAGGGGAGAGTGGGGTAACTGGTTAAGAGGGTAACTGGTTTAGCGGAGAGTGGGGTAACTGGTTTAGGGGAAAGTGGGGTAACTGGTTTAGGGGAGAGTGGGGTAAGTGGTTTAGGGGAGAGTGGGGTAACTGGTTTAGGGGTTAACTGGTTTAGGGGAGAGTGGGGTAACTGGTTTAGTGGGTAACTGGTTTAGGGGAGAGTGGGGTAATTGGTTTAGGGGAGAGTTGGGTAACTGGTTTAGGGGAGAGTGGGGTAACTGGTTAAGAGGGTAACTGGTTTAGGGGAGAGTGGGGTAACTGGTTTAGGGGAGAGTGGGATAACTGGTTTAGGGGAGAGTGGGGTAATTGGTTAAGAGGGTAACTGGTTTAGGGGAGAGTGGGGTAACTGGTTAAGAGGGTAACTGGTTTAGGGGAGAGTGGGGGTAACTGGTTTAGGGGAGAGTGGGGTAAGTGGTTTAGGGGAGAGTGGGGTAACTGGTTTAGGGGTTAACTGGTTTAGGGGAGAATGGGGTAATTGGTTTAGTGGGTAACGGGTTTAGAGGAGAGTGGGGTAATTGGTTTAGGGGTTAACTGGTTTGGGAAGAGTGGGGTAATTGGTTTAGTGGGTAACTGGTTTAGGGGAGAGGGGTAACTAGTTTAGGGGAGAGTGGGGTAATTGGTTTAGGGGAGAGTGGGGTAACTGGTTTAGGGGAGAGTGGGGTAACTGGTTAAGAGGGTAACTGGTTTAGGGGAGAGTGGGGTAACTGGTTCAGGGGAGAGTGGGGGTAACTGGTTTAGGGGAGAGTGGGGTAACTGGTTAAGAGGGTAACTGGTTTAGGAAAGAGTGGGGTAACTGGTTCAGGGGAGAGTGGGGTAACTGGTTTAGGGGAGAGTGGGGTAATTGGTTTAGGGGAGAGTGGGGTAACTGGTTCAGGGGAGAGTGGGGTAACTGGTTTAGGGGAGAGTGTGGTAACTGGTTAAGAGGGTAACTGGTTTAGGGGAGAGTGGGGTAACTGGTTTATAGGAGAGTGGGGTAAATGGTTTAGGGGAGAGTGGGGTAACTGGTTTAGGGGAGAGTGGGGTAATTGGTTTAGGGGAGAGTGGGGTAACTGGTTTATGGGAGAGTGGGGTAACTGGTTTAGGGGAGAGTGTGGTAACTGGTTTAGGGGAGAGTGGGGTAATTGGTTCAGGGGAGAGTGGGGTAACTTGTTTAGGGGAGAGTGGGGTAACTGGTTAAGAGGGTAACTGGTTTAGGGGAGAGTGGGGTAACGGGTTTAGAGGAGAGTGGGGTAATTGGTTTAGGGGTTAACTGGTTTAGGGGAGAGTGGGGTAATTGGTTTAGTGGGTAACTGGTTTAGGGGAGAGTGGGGGTAACTGGTTTAGGGGAGAGTGGGGTAACTGGTTTAGGGGAGAGTGGGGTAACTGGTTTAGAGGAGAGTGGGGTAACTGGTTCAGGGGAGAGTGGGGTAACTGGTTTAGGGGAGAGTGGGGTAACTGGTTAAGACGGTAACTGGTTTAGGGGAGAGTGGGGTAACTGGTTTAGGGGAGAGTGGGGTAACTGGTTTAGGGGAGAGTAGGGTAACTGGTTAAGAGGGTATCAGGTTTAGGGGAGAGTGGGGTAACTGGTTCAGGGGAGAGTGGGGTAACTGGTTAAGAGGGTAACTGGTTTAGGGGGAGAGTGAGGTAACTGGTTCAGGGGAGAGTGGGGGTAACTGGTTTAGGGGAGAGTGGGGTAATTGGTTTAGGGGAGAGTGGGGTAACTGGTTCAGGGGGAGAGTGGGAGGTAACTGGTTTAGGGGGAGAGTGGGGGTAACTGGTTAAGAGGGTAACTGGTTTAGGGGAGAGTGGGGTAACTGGTTTATGGGAGAGTGGGGTAACTGGTTTAGGGGAGAGTGGGGGTAACTGGTTTAGGGGTTAACTGGTTTAGGGGAGAGTGGGGTAATTGGTTTAGGGGAGAGTGGGGTAACTGGTTTAGGGGAGAGTGGGGTAACTGGTTTAGGGGAGAGTGGGGTAACTGGTTTAGGGGAGAGTGGGGTAACTGGTTTAGGGGAGAGTGGGGTAATTGGTTCAGGGGAGAGTGGGGGTAACTGGTTTAGGGGAGAGTGGGGTAACTGGTTAAGAGGGTAACTGGTTTAGGGGGAGAGTGGGGTAACTGGTATAGGGGAGAGTGGGGTAACTGGTTAAGAGGGTAACTGGTTTAGGGGAGAGTGGGGGTAACTGGTTCAGGGAGAGAGTGGGGTAACTGATTTAGGGGAGAGTGGGGTAACTGGTTAAGAGGGTAACTTGTTTAGGGGAGAGTGGGGTAACTGGTTCAGGGGAGAGTGGGGTAACTGGTTCAGGGGAGAGTGGGGTAACTGGTTAAGAGGGTAACTGGTTTAGGGGAGAGTGGGGGGTAACTGGTTTAGGGGTTAACTGGTTTAGGGGAGAGTGGGGTAATTGGTTTTAGGGGAGAGTGGGGTAACTGGTTTAGGGGAGAGTGGGGTAACTGGTTTAGGGGGAGAGTGGGGTAACTGGTTTAGGGGAGAGTGGGGTAATTGGTTCAGGGGAGAGTGGGGTAACTGGTTTAGGGGAGAGTGGGGTAACTGGTTAAGAGGGTAACTGGTTTAGGGGAGAGTGGGGTAACTGGTTTAGGGGCGAGTGGGGTAACTGGTTCAGGGGAGAGTGGGGTAACTGGTTCAGGGGGAGAGTGGGGTAACTGGTTTAGGGGAGAGTGGGGCAACTGGTTTAGGGGTTAACTGGTTTAGGGGAGAGTGGGGTAACTGGTTTAGGGGAGAGTGGGGTAACTGGTTTAAAGGACAGTAGGCTAACTGGTTTAGAGGAGAGTGGGGTAACTGGTTTAAGGGGTAACTGGTTTAGGGGAGAGTGGGGGTAACTGGTTAAGAGGGTAACTGGTTTAGGGGAGAGTGGGGGTAACTGGTTTAGGGGAGAGTGGGGTAACTGGTTAAGAGGGTAACTGGTTTTTGGGATACCTGGTTTGGCATGGCTCTCTTCTTGTTCACATTAGTGCTCCGTTGCTGGGCACTGTTCAAATACGATGACAAAAAACAAACATAGAAAGAAAAAATATGTTTAAGAGAAACAGAAACACAAAACAATGCAGTCTGCAGACTGCTCCAGTCCTGTCCCTCACCCTGAGTCTACAGACTGCTCCAGCCCTGCCCCTCTCCCTGAGTCTACAGACTGCTCCAGCCCTGTCCCTCGCCCTGAGTCTGCAGACTGCTCCAGCCCTGCCCCTCTCCCTGAGTCTACAGACTGCTCCAGCCCTGCCCCTCACCCTGAGTCTGCAGACTGCTCCAGTCCTGTCCCTCACCCTGAGTCTACAGACTGCTCCAGCCCTGCCCCTCACCCTGAGTCTGCAGACTGCTCCAGTCCTGTCCCTCACCCTGAGTCTGCAGACTGCTCCAGCCCTGCCCCTCACCCTGAGTCTACAGACTGGCTCCAGCCCTGCCCCTCACCCTGAGTCTGCAGACTGCTCCAGTCCTGTCCCTCACCCTGAGTCTGCAGACTGCTCCAGCCCTGCCCCCTCACCCTAAGTCTACAGACTGCTCCAGCCCTGTCCCTCACCCTGAGTCTGCAGACTGCTCCAGCCCCTCACCCTGAGTCTACAGACTGCTCCAGCCCTGCCCCTCACCCTGAGTCTGCTGACTGCTCCAGTCCTGCCCCTCACCCTAAGTCTACAGACTGCTCCAGCCCTGTCCCTCACCCTGAGTCTACAGACTGCTCCAGTCCTGTCCCTCACCCTGAGTCTGCAGACTGCTCCAGCCCTGCCCCTCACCCTAAGTCTACAGACTTCTCCAGCCCTGTCCCTCACCCTGAGTCTGCTGACTGCTCCAGCCCCTCACCCTGAGTCTGCTGACTGCTCCAGCCCCTCACCCTGAGTCTGCTGACTGCTCCAGCCCCTCACCCTGAGTCTACAGACTGCTCCAGCCCTGTCCCTCACCCTGAGTCTACAGACTGCTCCAGCCCTGTCCCTCACCCTGAGTCTACAGACTGCTCCAGCCCTGCCCCTCACCCTGAGTCTACAGACTGCTCCAGCCCTGCCCCTCACCCTGAGTCTACAAACTGCTCCAGCCCTGTCCCTCACCCTGAGTCTGCAGACTGCTCCAGCCGCTCACCCTGAGTCTACAGACTGCTCCAGCCCTGCCCCTCACCCTGAGTCTACAGACTGCTCCAGTCCTGTCCCTCACCCTGAGTCTGCAGACTGCTCCAGCCCTGCCCCTTGCCCCGAGTCTGCAGACTGCTCCAGCCCTGTCCCTCGCCCTGAGTCTACAGACTGCTCCAGCCCTGTCCCTCACCCCGAGTCTGCAGACTGCTCCAGCCCTGCCCCTCACCCTGAGTCTGCAGACTGCTCCAGCCCTGTCTCTCGCCCTGAGTCTACAGACTGCTACAGCCCTGCCCCTCACCCCTGAGTCTGCTGACTGCTCCAACCCTGTCCCTCACCCTGAGTCTGCAGACTGCTCCAGCCCTGCCCCTCACCCTGAGTTTGCAGACTGCTCCTGTCCTGCCCCCTCGCCCTAAGTCTGCAGACGGCTCCTGCCCCTCGCCCTGAGTCTGCAGACTGCTCCAGCCCTGCCCCTCACCCTGAGTCTGCAGACTGCTCCAGTCCCTCACCCTGAGTCTGCAGACTGCTCCAGCCCTGCCCCTCACCCTGAGTCTACAGACTGCTCCAGCCCTGTCCCTCACCCTGAGTCTACAGACTGCTCCAGCCCTGTCCCTCACCCCGAGTCTGCAGACTGCTCCAGCCCTGCCCCTCACCCTGAGTCTGCAGACTGCTCCAGCCCTGCCTCTCATCCTGAGTCTACAGACTGCCCCAGCCCTGTCCCTCGCCCTGAGTCTACAGACTGCTCCAGCCCTGCCCCTCACCCTGAGTCTACAGACTGCTCCAACCCTGTCCCTCACCCTGAGTCTGCAGACTGCTCCAGCCCTGCCCCTCACCCTGAGTTTGCAGACTGCTCCTGTCCTGCCCCTCGCCCTGAGTCTGCAGACTGCTCCTGTCCTACCTCTCGCCCTAAGTCTGCAGACGGCTCCTGCCCCTCGCCCTGAGTCTGCAGACTGCTCCAGCCCCTCACCCTGAGTCTGCAGACTGCTCCAGCCCTGCCCCTCACCCTGAGTCTGCAGACTGCTCCAGCCCCTCACCCTGAGTCTGCAGACTGCTCCAGCCCTGCCCCTCGCCCTGAGTCTTCAGACTGCTCCAGCCCTGCCCCTCACCCTGAGTCTGCAGACTGCTCCAGTCCTGTCCCTCACCCTGAGTCTACAGACTGCTCCAGCCCTGCCCCTCACCCTGAGTCTACAAACTGCTCCAGCCCTGTCCCTCACCCTGAGTCTGCAGACTGCTCCAGCCGCTCACCCTGAGTCTACAGACTGCTCCAGCCCTGCCCCTCACCCTGAGTCTACAGACTGCTCCAGTCCTGTCCCTCACCCTGAGTCTGCAGACTGCTCCAGCCCTGCCCCTTGCCCCGAGTCTGCAGACTGCTCCAGCCCTGTCCCTCGCCCTGAGTCTACAGACTGCTCCAGCCCTGTCCCTCACCCCGAGTCTGCAGACTGCTCCAGCCCTGCCCCTCACCCTGAGTCTGCAGACTGCTCCAGCCCTGTCTCTCGCCCTGAGTCTACAGACTGCTACAGCCCTGCCCCTCACCCTGAGTCTGCTGACTGCTCCAACCCTGTCCCTCACCCTGAGTCTGCAGACTGCTCCAGCCCTGCCCCTCACCCTGAGTTTGCAGACTGCTCCTGTCCTGCCCCTCGCCCTAAGTCTGCAGACGGCTCCTGCCCCTCGCCCTGAGTCTGCAGACTGCTCCAGCCCTGCCCCTCACCCTGAGTCTGCAGACTGCTCCAGTCCTGTCCCTCACCCTGAGTCTGCAGACTGCTCCAGCCCTGCCCCTCACCCTGAGTCTACAGACTGCTCCAGCCCTGTCCCTCACCCTGAGTCTACAGACTGCTCCAGCCCTGTCCCTCACCCCGAGTCTGCAGACTGCTCCAGCCCTGCCCCTCACCCTGAGTCTGCAGACTGCTCCAGCCCTGCCTCTCATCCTGAGTCTACAGACTGCCCCAGCCCTGTCCCTCGCCCTGAGTCTACAGACTGCTCCAGCCCTGCCCCTCACCCTGAGTCTACAGACTGCTCCAACCCTGTCCCTCACCCTGAGTCTGCAGACTGCTCCAGCCCTGCCCCTCACCCTGAGTTTGCAGACTGCTCCTGTCCTGCCCCTCGCCCTGAGTCTGCAGACTGCTCCTGTCCTACCTCTCGCCCTAAGTCTGCAGACGGCTCCTGCCCCTCGCCCTGAGTCTGCAGACTGCTCCAGCCCCTCACCCTGAGTCTGCAGACTGCTCCAGCCCTGCCCCTCACCCTGAGTCTGCAGACTGCTCCAGCCCCTCACCCTGAGTCTGCAGACTGCTCCAGCCCTGCCCCTCGCCCTGAGTCTTCAGACTGCTCCAGCCCTGCCCCTCACCCTGAGTCTGCAGACTGCTCCAGTCCTGTCCCTCACCCTGAGTCTACAGACTGCTCCAGCCCTGTCCCTCTCCCTGAGTCAGCAGACTGCTCCAGCCCTGCCCCTCACCCTGAGTCTTCAGACTGCCCCTCACCCTGAGTCTACAGACTGCTCCAGCCCTGCCCCTCACCCTGAGTCTACAGACTGCTCCAGCCCCTCACCCTGAGTCTGCAGACTGCTCCAGCCCTGCCCCTCACCCTGAGTCTGCAGACTGCTCCAGTCCTGCCCCTCGCCCTGAGTCTACAGAATGCTCCAGCCCTGCCCCTCACCCTGAGTCTACAGACTGCTCCAGTCCTGTCCCTCACCCTGGTTTATGGCCACACCTTGACGCAACCAGAGTCCCAGATGCATCACCCCACCCCTTTGAATTGCATGTTATACATCTTTTTATTGGACTTTCTTCTACCAGCTAGTTTACTATCTCAGACTTTGAAATGTTCAACCCTTGATTTCAACTGGATTTTTTGCTGTTAGATCCCTCATTAAATTCTGTTACCATCCATTCCACCCTTAGTTTAAACCGGGCCGGCCAGCGAAGGATGGGTTTAACTAACCCTCTAGCCAGTTTCCTTCCAAGATTTCTTCCCATCAGGGAGTTTTTCTCGCCACCGTTTGAGTGTTTTTCCTCACACTTGGGAGTTTTTACTATGTTTGCTGTTTGGGGGTTCAGGCCTGGTTTTTACCCAATTCTCCTTCAGTTTCTCTGTACAGCATCTTTGAGAATGAAAAAAGCGCTATCCAAAATAAAATGAATTGAAATTGAATTGAATGATCCCAGATCAGTGTGCTGGGTCATAATGAGATTATCCCAGATCAGTGTGCTGGGTTATAATGACGACCCAGATCAGTGTGCTGGGTTATAATGATGACCCAGATCAGTGTGCTGGGTTATAATGAGATGATCCCAGATCACTATTTATTTTGTACTGCAGTGAGGTAGGTTGGGGTATTTTGTACCCCTGAGGTAGTGACAAGATTATGTTGTCATAGTTGCGTACTTTGCGAAGCCGATGAAGTCCTCGTGATTGGTGTTGATGTAGGACAGCTCAATGTCAATCAGCAGCAGAACCTGGACAGAACCAGAACAGAACCCAATGCTCAAAACATTAACATATATAACATATATATATATATATATATAATATAATATATTATAATACAGAACCCAATGTGAAAAAATCTACAAGACCTGTGTGGTTCCGGCTCTCCTAAAGCGACACCCCACCCCACACCGCTCCCCCAACACCACACCCCCAACACCACACCCCCACACCGCTCCCCCAACACCACTCCCCCAACACCACACCCCCACACCGCTCCCCCAACACCACTCCCGCCCCACACCGCTCCCCCAACACCGCTCCCCCCACACCGCTCCCCCAACACCGCTCCCCCAACACCACACCCCCCACACCGCTCCCCCCACACCGCTCCCCCAACACCACTCCCGCCCCACACCGCTCCCCCAACACCACTCCCGCCCCACACCGCTCCCCCAACACCACACCCCCCACACCACACCCCCAACACCGCTCCCCCCACACCGCTCCCCCCCACACCACTCCCCAAACACCGCTCCCCCCCACACCGCTCCCCGAAAACCGCTCCCCAAACACCGCTCCCCCAACACCGCTCCCCCCCACACCGCTCCCCCAAAACCGCTCCCCAAACACCGCTCCCCCCCACACCGCTCCGCTCCCCCAAAACCACTCCCCCCACACCGCTCCCCCAACACCGCTCCCCCAACACCACTCCCGCCCCACACCGCTCCCCCCACACCGCTCCCCCCCACACCGCTCCCCCCACACCGCTCCCCCAACACCGCTCCCCCAACACCACACCCCCACACCGCTCCCCCCCACACCGCTCCCCCAACACCACTCCCGCCCCACACCGCTCCCCCAACACCACTCCCGCCCCACACCGCTCCCCCAACACCACACCCCCCCACACCACACCCCCAACACCGCTCCCCCCCACACCGCTCCCCCCACACCACTCCCCAAACACCGCTCCCCCCCACACCGCTCCCCGAAAACCGCTCCCCAAACACCGCTCCCCCCACACCGCTCCCCCAACACCACTCCCCCCACACCGCTCCCCCAAAACCGCTCCCCAAACACCGCTCCCCCCCACACCGCTCCGCTCCCCCAAAACCACTCCCCCCACACCGCTCCCCCAACACCGCTCCCCCCACACCGCTCCCCCAACACCGCTCCCCAAACACCGCTCCCCCAACACCGCTCCCCAAACACCGCTCCCCCAACACCGCTCCCCAAACACCGCTCCCCCAAAACCACTCCCCCCACACCACTCCCCCCACACCACTCCCCCCCACACCACACCCCCAACACCGCTCCCCCCACACCGCTCCCCCAACACCGCTCCCCCAACACCGCTCCCCCAACACCACACCCCCACACCACACCCTCAACACCGCTCCCCCCACACCGCTCCCCCAACACCACTCCCCCCACACCGCTCCCCCAACACCGCTCCCCAAACACCGCTCCCCCCACACCGCTCCCCAACACCGCTACCCCCCACACCGCTCCCCAAACACCGCTCCCCCCCACACCGCTCCCCAACACCGCTACCCCCCACACCGCTCCCCCAACACCACTCCCCCCACACCACACCTCCAACACCGCTCCCCCCGACACCGCTCCCCCAACACCGCTCCCCAAACAC